>LPNX010316213.1:166801-252044 GCA_001517045.1 Pseudotsuga menziesii | reverse complement strand
CTTCACAGGAAGGGTAAGTATAAATCTGCCATTTTTCTTTCACAAAACCCTAACGAAAATGGAAAAGCAAGTTCAGGCTAGACCGAGCAAGGTAGCAAGCAGAATCTCCCACCAGGGTCTAGTAACTTTGATAATCAAGGAGCTGTTGAAGAAAAGGGGTGTAGACTGGAACTATTTCTTGTTTTGGCATGAGTTCCCTACAGAGCTTGAAAATGAAGAGGCGGTTGAACAGGGTAAAAGCGAAAAGAGCAGCACTCCCAAAACCAACAAAAGAAAGAGGAGAGCCATCTCTCCTCAAGCCCAAACAGAATCTCCTTCCTCATCTAGCAAAAAGAGAAGGGCAAAGAAGAAGCTGGTATTTGAACCAGCTGAAGGAGCTCCTCAAGGAAGAAATCCTCTAAATCTCCCTTACTCAGGATCTGAGTCTGGAGACGAAGGAGATCAAAGGGCAAAGCAGCCCATTGAAGGAGATAAAGGTAAAGACCTTCCCTCAGCTAAAGCACCTAATCCTAAACCTTCCACACCAGAAACCAACAAGTCCAATAAGCTGCTACAGGAACTTTCCCAAGCAAAACATAATGTTCAGCAAGTCAAAATGCACAATGCAGAGTTAATTGGAAGGAATATGGCATTGCATGACCGGAGCCAGGAGATTGTCGAGAAACTCAAGAAGACAACAGAAAGGAACGCAATGCTGATAAAGGAGAACGCTAAACTCTACCGCACTCTCAGAATGCTCAGGCTAAAGTTAAGGGAATTGGAGGGAACAGAGGTACAACCAGTAATCCCACAAGCACAACCATCTGGCCTAGACACGCTGGCTGAGGTCGCCACGATCCTTGAAGTAGAAACGCCCGTGGATACTCAAAAAGAACAGCCTGTGGAAGCTCAAAAAGAACAGCCTGTGGAAGCTCAAAAAGAACAACCTGTGGAAGCTCAGCAAAAGAGGGCTAAACGAGCTATACGAAGGAAGCGAGCAGCTGCAAATAAATCCTGACGACTGAGCACCAGCTTGTGGGACAACATCATTTTGTTTCTTTTTGAATTTTTGACAGGTTTCAGCTTTTGGCAGCTTAGGCGAGCCTCACTGAGCTCATTAGCTGCCAAAAGGACTAACTATTGGCGATTAGCGTCGTTGGGGTTTTAAAATTTGAAACAATTACAGTGTTTGGCAGCTTAGGCGAGCCCCACCGAGCTCATTAGCTGCCAAAAGAACCGACTTCCGGCAGTTAAGGTATGAAATCGATAGAGCAGTAAATTGCCAAAAGCTGGTTTTGACAGATTACTATGTTTTTTCCCAGATATCAATTTTTGTTCGTGGAATTGGCATAAGACCAGTTGTAAGAGATATATTATGGGATATGTTATCCATATCTGAATACCTTTGGGCGAGATTCCGGTCAGTAGGGCATTGTTAATGAATTCAACCTTATTTCAAGGTATACCACTGAAAGTCGACCGCCACATCAATGACTTCAGTTGTTATGCGCCAGCCCAGCCCACCGAGCCTTCAAAGGCCAGCTCTTCTGCATCGAGCACTTGGCACAAATCGAAGGGAATTACTTAACGTCATCTCCTTGATTTCAGAGACTAGTTCAAGTCTTTTAAATATTGTTGTTCAGTTAGTTTTAGTTAATTAAATTAGATCCATGTTTTAAGGATCTGAAAACTATTGTGTAAAGGCTATAAAGCCTGAGAACCAAGACTGTGTAATGGTTCGATTTTGGATGCAAATTCTCTGCTATGGTACTCAGATTTCTCATGCTAATATAGATCACAGGCTTCTCTCAGCTTTGATGTCAGTTTCCATTTTTTCTTTCACTGTATCAGTGTTGTCTAGCTTCGATTGTGAATGTTTACTTTGCATTGTTTAGCTCACAGCTTGGTATTAGTTTCTTAAATGTCTCTCGAGCCCTACTATGTATTGGTTTGATTACATTTGTTCTTCATCCACCTTTGATATTATATGCTGATTGATCAATTCTTGAGAGCACTGTTTCATTTATTTATCATACTGAAGGTCTGAATGTCATGCTCAGATTTAGTCATCCCATTGATCCATCTTTACAAAAACACCAAAAACATTGAATTCTCAAGTTACCAGGCATACCTAGCTTATAACCCTAGGTAGCTTCCTGGAGTGATAACAGTAGGATCGAATTTTTGTACACTCTCTCCGAGGTTTCGACCCATTCATTCCTATCACAGGTATTATGTCTAAACTGGCATATAGGTTAGGATATCACATCCACTTGCACTTATGCATTGCGTTATGAGCGTTCCATCTTAACCTTAGGTACGAACCCATTCCATGGTATCACGGAACCTTCATGCTGCTGTTAGAAGTGGTACTATGTGAATGGTAGAGCTTTATTATACATGGGTGTCCTAGTTAGCTCCCCTTTGCATTTGGTTCCCATGACATGAGTCCTCTCTTAGGTCTGGGAGTCCGTTGTATAGTACTGCCATGACATTTTGCAAAAGCCTCATACTCCTCTTGATCTTATGTTGGCCTTTTCCCTCAAGACTCCCTCGTATCGAGTTGTGAATGCATTATCATGAGCTTTTCCTGCCTTATTGAGCTTTACGCTGGCTCCCCTGACATTGCATTTCAGCCATATAGCCTTAGCTTGTCTCATGTCTAGCCATGCAGAGCCATTTTTTATATCCTTCGCAGCTTGATTTCCTTTTTACCAGGAGGGGATTTTCCCCCGAGTGTCGATATCCTACACATGTATCCTTGCATTGAGCATAGGTATGTTCCACTACTTGGAACTAGTTTCTTTGCCCTGATGACACTCGTCTCCTCCTATTTTGTAACTATAAAGCTAGTTTTTTCTTTTTTCAAGCTTTTCAAATAACTTAAAAAGTCCAAAAAAATTAAAAAACCAAAAAGCCGGACAAGGAAAGATGTTATCTTTGGTAGCTATTGAGTCGTGTTGCCTTGGAACAGAACACTGTATATCACATCCATTGGTTGGGTTATAGTTTGAATTTAGGAGCTGTACTCATTTATCTTGGTTTATCTCCACCGACTGGTTAAGCTTCCAGTCCCTATGGAGCCTCTGTTGATGCCTCCTGTGTCACAGAGATGTCCAAATTTGTTTATGCCGCCTTCATTCAGTCACCATACGTCGTTATGCTCTTGTTCGAAGGAAGTTGAAGCCTGATTCGGCCATTCCTCAGTTATCTTGACTTTGCATGTTGGCCATTCCCGGTATAGTTACTGGTACGTGCACCTTATGATCGATTCCTTCCACATTATACAGCTTTGCTGAGTACCTCGTGTTGGATGATGGGGGATGCCTTAATGCCCTCCTTCCAGCGGATTTCATCCCATCGTCTTCAGATCATTTATTCTGGGATTGGAGTCTAGAGTCCTTTTGAGTGCCTTGAGACTTGCGGTCATCAATGGCAGGTTCTCTTGCCATCGACAATTTCTTGGGAATACATCAATGTCCCTTGATCGATGGATCCTTTCAAGTGTTCGACCTCAAGACATTTATTTACACTTGTTAGTTTGCACTCTAGTACCTTGATTCTTATTTTCATCATTGGTGGGTGATCTCACGTCTGTTAACGGTATACATCAATGATCGGTAATCAGATGATGGACTACTATGTTCGACCTCGACACCTCTATTCGCATAGTAGGACATGTACTCATAGCGGTTTGTGTAGAAGACTTTCCAAAATGGTGGCATCTCTTATATCCTACCTCCTTGATCGTGCCAGTGTTCATGAGATTTCAGCTCTCATGACTTGATTCCAGTATATGTCAGACATTTCCAGCCACTATGGAGATCTTGATCTGTTATATATCTTCAGCCATTTTGGAGATCATGGTCCTTTGTATATCTTCATCATGGAGATTCTGATCTACGTATATTGTACGTGACTATGACCACATATGTGACATCATGTATCATGCCTATTCATGGCCATTGTACTCTTATGTATCCGGGACTACTATATGTACTTGCAGTTATATGCAGAGTTGTATTATGGTACTATGTTGATTGAGTGGCTGATCTTCCATTTGGGATCCTTCATTACTCCACTTCTGGGATGGACTTATAATGTATTTCGGCCATCGTATGACCCCTATGACCTCACACATTAGGGGGCATCTGTTATAGCGGATTTCACCACTCTAGGTGAATCACACTTTGTATGGCCTTCCCCTGTCCCACTGCAGACTCTTTAGACCCCATGGACCATTTTTTGTCCTTTGATGTTTCCTTGATCATCCCTAAAAACACATGAAAAATGCTATACGCGGATTTTAACCTGATAACCGCGTACATACGTGGGTTTGAACCATATAACCGCGTACATCGGGATGTGTGCATAATCCAAATCTTTTTGGAGTTTTTCTTGATATGGATCTGACTTATTCAACTCCTGGCCTTCCCTATGCCTTGAGATCGCACGGATTTGACCTTTCATTATCCCTTTGAAAGCTATATAAGGAACCCCTTGGTACATTGAAGACAAGAAGAGAGAATAGAGAGCAAAGAAACTATAGTCCATTGTTGCTAGAACTTATACTTGAGTCTGCATCCCTTTGTCCCTTGGAGCACTTTTGTGTTCTTCCCAAGCTTTCCTTTTACTTGTGAGCTTGCTATAGAGAGATGGAGGATTGAAGTGGTGGAGGCCCAAGTGGGGGATTCAGTTTCTTCGGTTCGCAGACGTGCCATCAGAGGTTGTATCTATCTTGTAATCTCTGATTTATATTAATAGAAATATCTTTTCCTGTCCAATAATGTGTTTGAATGCATATTGTATCCATTGGATTATTTCAAATGCTTTTACATTATTGATTATATATGCTATGATAGATCTAACACCATGATATATAGTATGCTTGTATTGTTTACTTGTTGTTGAGGAAGTAATACATCAATTCAAGCTGAAGATTGGAAAGCTCAACGGGGATCTACTTCAACCGTCCGGAATAAGGTACGAGGTCTGATCCTTTAGTGTTAGACAATTAATTTCTATTGCATATTGGAAAGGATTGATTTCTGGAGTCAAGTTGTCTGTTGTGGTACCCCAAACCATAGGAATTTCTCTTCGTAACAGTTCCTAGTAGTTGTCCTTTGGGGGTTTTTCTATCGGCATTCAATGACTTTGAATTGCTCTTTATCTCTTGTTTCTGTGTTGGGTCTGGGGGCATGTTTTCCTGGTAGTGTTTGATTGGTGTGAAGTTTGTCTCAGCTTGTCTGTTTGCCTTGATTTTTATGCACCTTTCTTCCTATACGCGAGTTTTTGACTCACAGTCGTGTATACACACGGGTTTACTGCAAACATTTGCATATGCCCTTAGTTTTGCAATTTAGTGGAAGTTAAATGGTTGTTGGGTGAAGTTTGATGATTGCTGAATCTCCTTTGACACTGCCTGAGTCTATTTATACATTTGTTTCTAACGAGAGACGTTTTTTTTAGGGTAATTTTTTTTTAAGAAGGTTCTTGTCATGGCATTTTCGATTTTTTGTTTGGGATTAGGGCATTAGATTTCTTTTACCTTAGTGCTTTGCTGGAGTGCTTTTTGAGTGTGCTTGCAGAGTTTGAGGGTTGTAGAATCATTCTTTTGCTTTTTG
The DNA here is from genome assembly GCA_001517045.1 of Pseudotsuga menziesii. Lineage (NCBI taxonomy): Eukaryota > Viridiplantae > Streptophyta > Pinopsida > Pinales > Pinaceae > Pseudotsuga > Pseudotsuga menziesii. The sequence continues at coordinate 246,441 of LPNX010316213.1, read as the reverse complement.
TATCTCATTTTATTTCAAAAAATCCAAAAATATTTCCTTATCATCATGCATTGCATTTTGCATTTTGCATAGTACTTGCACCAGATTTGCTTTGGAGTATTAGTTAGGATTTCATATAGGAAAGCTTGCATTCATCATTTGAAGAAAAAATGTGCATTTCACGTAGTAGCATACCCTGTTTTCATGGACACAATGCATTTGCATTGATTGTTAGGTGTGCATTTTACTTGATGTTGTGTCATAACACCATTAGTTGCACGGCCATATCCCTCTTTTGAGTAATAAAGCCAATTAAAATCAACACTTAATTGAAATGAACTACACTCTTTTATTTTATAGGGTGCACCAACAAGATTAGGTTTTAGGGTCTTGGAATAGTTCATTGTGAGTAAATTCTCCAAGACCACTAAACAACAACATGTATGTGTCTGTCTAGGTGAGTGTGTGAAATCCTTGGTATAACCAGTGTTTCTCAAGATCCTCCTCTCAAAAGGGACTTAAGCATGAGGCAGTGTGAGTAGTTATTGATTAGGATGACCCTAGTCATAACTGAGTAGCACCGGAGATATTTCCAAGATTGTATTCTTATTTGGGGGCTCTTTTGAGAGTTTCGGGCTTTGCTACACTACCCATATGGTCAATCCCGCCTGGGACTATCCACCTGAGCATTGATTATATTGAGGTGACCTTAGTGGCTTTACCTAGGATATCGAGGGGGTACTTTGTAGGGGTTATTCTGCGGGTGTCCCGGCCAGGTTGGGGTTGGACAGCATAGTCTCTTTACGCGTTGAAGTTGAGGGCCACAATAATTGATTATGTACCTCCACTTGTTGTGTATGGGAGTCTCAAGCCTCTCCTAGGCGAGACATACCTGCTTCATTCGGGAGCTCACTTATCCTACCCTTAATTTCTTGCATTTGGATTTAGATTTTATTGGTGATTTCTCTGTGCACGATAGCTTGCCTAGGGTTTGTGTAAAAAGAGAGTCTTTTCTATTTTTTGAGTCATTGTGGATTCAGGTGCATCTCCTCGTCGTTCTCGTCATTTAGCAGGAATTTTTCCTTCTACATCTCCTCCTCCTTTGGGAGAGAGACATAGATAGTCCAAGCAGACCACTTCGCACATTGATTCACACACCATGGGAGACCATATAGAAGGTATTCCTGAACCACCTTCTCCCATTCAAGTGGAAGATGGGGAGTTTACTCCTACCTACGATCCTTCACCTGAATTGGCTGAGTTAGGGCCTATGATTTCTGAGATAGGAACCTTTCATGATAGACCTACTCACTCTACGGTTGATTCCCCATTGACGCATTACTGGTATGGAATGCCGGAGGATGCTGAGACTCATTTTGAACCCGCGAGCACTAGTTATGGTAGTTATGGTATGTCTGGTTTTCCCACACATGATTTGGAATTTCATGTTGAATCTGAGTTTGAGCCTAACACTATGCTTGGGGGCACTCTCATTCCTTACCATGCGGAGATGTTTGGGAGCACTAGTCACATTGCACCTTCCATCCCGATGGTGGAAGTTACATCACATATTCGTCCTAGGTCTAGGGTTAGTGATCCTATTAGGATACCAGATTTGAGACGAGTGACTATAGGGAATAGTACATACATAATTACACAAATTTTAGAATAATCAACCCATAGTTTACCCATTTAGACTTTAATTTAATTATTTCTGTCTTATTAGCCTAGTTCATGTGTCCCACCTTGTGCAAGTTGTCTTTTACCTATCCATAGTGGTCAAAATTGCCTCATTTGACTCATGTAGCACATGGGAAAGCCCAAGGAATGAAATATACTTTATTCCTGGCCTCCTAGGTGCCCTTCTGCTTTTTCTGCTTTATTCCCTGCTTTTTCAGTGTTTTAAGGCAAATAGAAAAGCTAGACTAGGTGAGGTGAAATAGTTTTTTGTCCTCTTCATCCTCCACTCTTTTCTCCATGAAAAAGCATGTATGAGCTGCCATTACACCAATATTTAGCTTGCATAAGCCTTTTTTCTAATTCGTGAGCTCCATGACAGATTTGGGATCAGCTTTTTACACCTATGGGGGATTTGCTTATTTTTAGTAAGCCTGCTTTATGCTAGATTCGAATTACTCCTCATGCATTCGAATCCCTGATGTATGTTATTTATTTAGCAACCTATGTTATTACAGGGTTGGCTATTGTACACTGATTTACTACAGTTTAGTGTTCAGCTCCAATTTTCGGTCTCTTTGTGAGTGATTTTGCATGATCAATTGTTAATTGTTGTGAGTAAAATTAATCTATCACCTGGTTCAATTTCCACATGGTATCAGAGCCATTTTAGATTGTTTCTCTCCTTCAAAAATTGTTTTGTAGGTTCGACATCAGTGACTGGGAGGCTTCTACTAACAGCCGGGACATATTTTCTAAGCTATGGATCAATCACAGAAAACTATCTTGACTCCCTTCAATTTATTTGAATGGAAAGCAGAGATGGAGATATTTTTGAGAGTGAAAGGACTCTATAGGGTGACTATGGCAATAGAAGCAGAGCCCAATGCAGCTATAGAGAAGATAAAATGGCACAACAGGAGGGATGAGTCTTATGGCCTCCTGTGTCTGAGTATTTCCAGAGACCTCCTTTTCCATCTCGATGGATTGACATCACTGAATGAAGTATGGGAGAAGCTTGCTGATATTTTTGGAAAGACAGATGAGATGAGGGGACATCAAATATAAAATGAGCTGATTTCTCTGAGTCCAACGAGCTTTGAATCCCTGCAGCTATATTTCTCCAAGTTCAAAGCACTAGTTTTGCAGCTGAAACAGTGTGGTATCGAAAAGAAATATGATCAGCTCGTACTGGCCATCCTCTCGAAGCTGGGCCCTGATTATTCAGTGTTTGTTTCGACCTTCTATGCCACAAAACTGACAGCTTGAACATGGAAGATGCCTAGCCTTGCAGATTTCATGTAATCTCTCACACAAGAACAGGACAAGCTGGTGATGATGGGCACCATCAAACCATCCAAAGATAAAGATTTGATTGCTGGAGATTCGAGGGTGGATTCAAAAGGCAAAAATAAAGCTAAAAATCCACCTGAGCAAAAGAGAGACAAGAAACAGTCTCCAGAGGATCAACAAGGTCCCAAGAAGAACTACCAGAAGAAGAAAGACAAAGGTGAAATGAACAAGTGTGCATACTACAATAAGGGAAATCACTCTGAAAGCTCTTGTATGAAAAAGCAGATAGACATGCTAACCCAACTCCTGGAGAAGAATGGCATCTCCCTTCCAGAAACCTCAAAGAAGAGAGAAGGAGGATCAAGTTCAGATGACAGAGAGAGAGTACATGCTCTAGTTGCTGGCACATCAAGCTCACCCAGTTTTATCATTGATTCTGGAGCTTCAAGACACATGGTTTCGACTAAGGAGGCCTTCTCCTCACTGGACAAGTAGAAAGGACCATCTATAGTACTGGGAGATGACTCTCTCACTGAAAGTTTAGGAAAAGGAAGGATATATCTTGATCATGGTCAGTTCAGCAATGTGATGTATGTGCTTGGTCTTGCCTCCAACCTCCTATCAGTGTACCAGATGACCCACATTGGGTCTCCTAAGAAGGTCATATTCTCCCCCAATGAAGTTGAGATCATAGAGATTTCAATTGGTAGAGTCATTGCAAAAGGAGTTGCGAATCATGCTCAAAAGGTATACATGTTCTCACACTTCCTACCTGTCTCAAACCCCCCTGCTCTTGTGATTCATGCTAATGAAGCAAGCAAGATTTGGCATGAAATATTTGGCCACCTAAACTACAAATATCTATCTGATCTTAGTGAAAAAGAGATGATCATAGGGTTTCCCAAGATAAAATTTTCCAAAGGAGTCTGCCAAGGTTGTATCCTAGGAAAACACCTAGAGCACAAATTTGAGAGAGCTAGTCATGAGAGAACCTCTGCACCTCTCGAGCTGATCCACAGTGATGTTGCTGGCCCATTCCCTCATATTTCCATGAGTCAGGCCAAATATGCATTGACTTTTATTAATGAATTTTCCAGGTATTGCTGGGTTCACTTCCTGAAACACAAGTCTGAAGTTTTTGGCCTATTCAAAGTCTTTAAGGCTTTGGTTGAAAACCATTCTGGAAGGAAATTCAAGGCCCTCAGATCTGACAATGGTGGTGAGTATGTCAAGTCTGAGTTTATTAATTATTGTTCAGATGCAGGTATTCATATGCAGCATTCTATCCCTTACACACCACAACAAAATGGTGTTGCTGAGAGGAAGAACAAATCACTGAAGGAGATGGCAACATGCATGATGGAGGCCAAAACTTTTCCACCAAAGTACTGTGCCGAAGCTATCAACTGTGCAGCCTATATTTAGAATAGGGTTCCTCACAAACAGCTTGATGGCATGACTCCCTTTGAAGCATGGAGTGGGCACAAGCTAGATGTGACCCATTTCAGGATTTTTGGCTCAAAGACTTGGGCTAGAATTCCAACAGAGAAGAGGAAGGATTTTCAGCCCCAAAGCCAAGAGTGTCTTTTTGTTGGATATTCTAAAGATTAAAAAGGGTGCAAGTTGATAAATTTGAGCACAAACAAAGCCTTCATCGAAAGGTGCGTTCAGTTTGAAGAAGAACCCCTTGCAGCAGTGGAAGTTGGTGAAGCCTCTTCACCACCTGAACCTCAAGAAGTAAGTAAAGAGTTTGTTGAACATGCTGATTCTGATTTTTCTAATGGATATGAGTTTATTGTAGACCCTAACAGCCCTACAAGGCCAAAATGGGCAGCCAAGACACTACATGCAGCAGGTGAGCTAGCTGGGGATCCCAATGACCCAAGGAGGACTAGATCTCAATTTGAGAGTGGTCTATGCATGAAGGATCCTATGTTTGATGAAAAGTGCTATTTGATGGTGGATTCTGATCCTCAAACATATGAAGAAGCAGCAGGAGATCCAATATGGAAAACAGCCATGAAGGAGGAGTTCAGCTCACTCCAGAAGAGCAACACATGGGAGCTAGTGGATATTCCCCTAGGGAGAAAACTAGTACAGTGTAAGTGGGTCTATAAGACCAAATTTGCTGATGATGGTTCACCACTTAAGTACAAGGCTATATTGGTATCCAAGGGTTACTCACAGGTTCATGGAATAGATTACAATGAGACTTTTTCCCTAGTGGCAAAGATGGATTCCATCAGGCTAGCCTTAGCCATTGCAGCCTCAAGGCAATGGGAGGTACATCACATGGATGTAAAATGTGCCTTCCTGAATGGAGATATCACTGAGGATATATATATGTAGTAGCCTCAAGGTTTTTCTACTAACCCTTCTCTTGTGTGCAGGTTGAGAAAGTCATTGTATGGGCTAAAGCAAGCCCCCAGGGTTTGGTATGCCAAGATCGATAGCTTCTTGCTATCACTGAATTTTGTTCGGTGCAAATCAGATAGAAATGTATATTTGAAGTTATTTAATGGTTCATTAATGATCATTGTTTTATATGTTGATGACCTCCTCATTACAGGAAGCTCACAGGCTGAGATTGCTTCCTTAAAAGGAGCTATGAACCAAGCCTTCTCCATGACAGATTTGGGGCTCTTAAGTCAATTTTTGGGGCTTGAGATTGCTCAAACCAAAGATGGAATCAAGGTGCACTAGTCCAAATATGCCTTGGAATTGCTGAAAAAATTCAGAATGAAGGATTGCAAAGCAAGCAAAACTCCTTTCCTTTCAGGAGTGAAGCTGGAAGAAGCTGATTCTTCACCTATGGTAAACAATACACTGTATAGGCAATTGATTGGATGTTTGTTGTATCTGACACATACTAGACCTGATATTTTTTATGCAATAAGTGTGGCTTCTAGATTCATGGATCAGCCTCAAGAGATCCATTGGAAAGCAGCCAAAAGGATCCTTAACTTTGTTCAGGGAACAAGGACACATGGGATCTTCTATAAAGCAAAATCTGATCTTGATTTGATTGGATTTACTGACAGTGATTGGGCAGGTGATAGCATAGAAAGAAAGTCCACATTAGGATATGTGTTCATGATTGCAAAAGGGCCAATCAGCTGGTCAAGCAAGAAACGGAGTGCCATTGCACTCTCATCTACAGAAGCAGAGTACAGAGGAGTTGTTAATGCAGCAACTTAATGCTTATGGTTGCAGGGTTTACTTGGAGAGTGTGGCTTCGAACCAGAGTACTCAACTACCATCTACTGTGATAACCAGAGTACCATTTGAATCTGCAAAGATCCAGTTCAGAAGCAGAGAACCAAACACATTGATATCCATATGCACTACATCAGAGAACTTGTGCATGATGGCACCATTCACCTACTCTTCTGTTCATCTTCAGAACAAGTAGTTGATATCTTCACCAAATCATTTTGTGAGAAGACCTTCAGCAATCTCAAATCACTACTGGGGATTGCTGATCATGCTATGAAAGCATGAGTGAAGACAAGGTTCTACAATTTTGTTTTACAGTCCATGTTTAAGGGAGGATTTTCCCAAGTTGGTTTTCCCTCTTTCCTTGTTTAAATGGACATGCAATATGTAAAGGGTGACTATGCCTTGTTTCTAGGACCTATAATTTTTTGATATATTACTCATAAGTCAGGCTTAAGGGGGGGTGTTAGAATAATCAACCCATAGTTTACCCATTTAGACTTTAATTTAATTATTTATGTCTTATTAGCCTAGTTCATGTGTCCCACCTTGTGCAAGTTGTCTCTTACCTATCCATAGTGGTCAAAATTGCCTCATTTGACTCATGTAGCACATGGGAAAGCCCAAGGAATCAAATCTGCTTTATTCCTGGCCTCTTAGGTGCCCTTCTGCTTTTTCAGCTTTATTCCCTGCTTTTTCAGTGTTTTAAGGCAAATAGAAAAGCTAGACTAGGTGAGGTGAACTAGTTTTTTGTCCTCTTCATCCTCCACTCCTTTCTCAATGCAAAAGCATGTATGAGCTTCCATTCCAGCACTCTTTAGCTTGCCTAATCCTTTTTGATAATTCGTGAGCTCCATGACATATTTGGGATCAACTTTTTACACCTATGGGGGATTTGCTTATTTTTAGTAATCCTACTTTATGCTAGATTCGAATTGCTCCTCATGCATTCGAATACCTGATGTATGTTATTTATTTAGCAACCTATGTTATTATAGGGTTGGCTATTGTACACTAATTTAATACAGTTTAGTGTTCATCTCCAATTTTCAATCTCTTTGTGAGTGATTTTGCATGGTCAATTGTTAATTGTTGTGAGTAAAATTAATCTATCACCTGGTTCAATTTCCACAATAGTTCCCTCCATCCTCTATCCCTAGTACTTCAAATTTTCACCCTCCACCTCATTCACATGGCCCTTCGAGCCGAAACGTTGCTACAAGTTATGTCTGTACTGTGGTTACTAGACCGGTTGTGTCTCAACTTCATGTACCGCTCATTGTTTTGGGAGGTCATGCTCATACTTCTAGAGGTCACATTCCTAATTCCGAAATGTATATTCCTACTTTTGGAGCATATGTTCCTACTTACGGAGTGTCTCATGCAACATCTCATGCGATGACTTATGGACCCTATTATGGGATGCAGTATGGACAGGGTTCTTCACCTTATGGGGGCGGGTATCAACAACCTGCTTACTCTCCAAATTATGGATTTGTAGCTCCTAATAGTCAAGTTCCACCACACTATGGTGCTTCCATGCCACCCTATACGGGTCAAATGGGAGGAGGGCACTATGGCTAAGGCCATGGTGGCAATCAGACCTATGTGAATTAGAACTATCAGGGAGTGGTCCATCGACCTCATCATCCTAGGCTCCCTTTCCTCGTGATGCTGAATCTTCTTGACTTGTCAATATTGACGAACGATCTTGTAGGTCATGACCTGGCTTGGCCGACTATCCCTACTAAGCTTCCCTCGGACATACCTAAGTTCGAGGGCAAACCCGGAGAGGATCCAAGCGAACATGTTACTACCTTTCATGTATGGTTCTCTTCGAATTCCTTACACCAGGAGTCCATCTATTTAAGGCTATTTCAATGTACCCTTATAGGGCCTACCGTGAAATGGTATATAGAGCTACCTAGGGGGGCATTCGCTTTGTTCGATGACCTAGCGATGAATTTTCTTAACCACTTCCAGCTACTAGTGCGTTATGACGTTGGTACTGAACTCTTGTCGACATTTCGGCAGGATAAAGCCACACATATCTTGGATCATATCCAAGAGTGGCATAGATGGAAGAGGTTAATTAAAGACTTTATACCACTGAAATTCCTCCTCAAATGGTTCCTTAAGTCGTTATTTCCGTATATAGTGAAGGATGTTTCTACATCCGGAGTGTAGAATGAGGAAAAAGCAATTTTTAGGGTGTAGGAACTAGACTTGATTTACGCTCAATCCAGTTTGTTATATGAGATTATTCCCAATGCTCCACGTTCTAGTTTTGACCCCAAAGTCAAACCTAGACCACATGCCAATGGCATTGTTGGTTATGCAAGTGCGAAACCTGCAGATTCAGTTGCAAAACAAGTTAGTCAATTGTCAATCAACCTATCTGCTTTGGGACAAGCTACAACTTCATCTCAACCCGCCCAAGTGGTGAGTGTACTTTCAGTGCAATCGTCGGACCAGAAGGGTAACCAGCAACCCAGACGGAATAAAAAAAAGGGTAAGAATAATCATAAGGGTGGGAATAAGAATGAGAATGCTAATAGTAATGACAACAATGGTCGTAATGATGGGGGGGACAAGCAAGCTAAATGTAAGGTTAAGTTCCCTTGCAAGTTATGTAAAGACGATCACCTCACTTACTTGTGCCCTCGTATCAATGAAGCCTCGAGATTCTTGGCATAGGGCCCAGCTGTGCTAACTAACCCTTTACCGCACAATCAAAATATGAACTTGAGGACCCATAATCAGTCTGGTGGTGATCAAGATCTGCCGGAGGGTAGTGGTCATGGTTGCATTAACATGGTACGTGCTGTGAAAGTTGTGACCTGTGCAAAAGACTATGGTTCGTCACAACCCAGCACATGAAAAGAACCTGATCCACTAGGGTCCCATTTGCATACTGAGAAACCTATGGATAAGATTGAAGCTACACCTCACATTCCTAAGGGAGTCCTTAAGCACTCAGGGCACAATCCTAATGCCCGAGTCACCCAGAACTATTCAGTTGTCGAGGATTTGGGCCACACTCCTTGTGTGATGTTTGCATTGGAAGTGCTTCAGAGTTTTCCTTTGCAAAGGAAGGTGTTGCTTTTTTCCATTGGTGTGAATGATGATGATTCTTCCTTCATGATTAAATTTGAAACTGTAAGAATTCAGCCTCGCTTGCCTTACTATGTGTCTCTTTTTATTCGCATAGAATGTCTTAATATGACCGTCAAGCACACTGTGATTGACGAAGGCAATGCCGCTTCTGTGATGTCTTTATCATGTTGGAAGGGTTTAGGTTCCCCTGAGCTATCTAAATCAGTGACCATGTTAATTGCATTCGATGGGAGATCATTTAGGATGCATGACATCCTTCCTTCCCTTAAAGTCCATTTGGGAGGGAAGACCATTGCGATAGAGGTCGAGGTGGTTGATGCGCCCCTTGACTACAATCTCTTGCTGGGTAGGAATTGGATGTACAGTATGCAAGCCATTGCTTCTTCCGTATTTCATGTTGTATGATTTCCATTTAATGGGAAGATAGTCACGATTGATCAAATGACATTCAAGAATCCGTCTATTACCGCATCTTCGGGAGCTTCGATCCCGATCGTTGAACACTCTCAGCTGGCAACTGGGAGTGTGGGTATAGGCATGTATCCATCCCTCATGGGAAGCTTTAGTTGTCCTACACTGATTCTTATGATAGGGTCTAGTTCCGGTGAGGCTTCGACATCTATGAGATTGGTGTCTTTTCACACAAGTCATATGGAAGATCCTTGGATTCTTCCTACACCAATTACTTCGAATGATCCCATCGTGACGGACGTGCCATTGCCTGCAACTATGATAGCTTATCAAGCTAATATCAAGTGTGTTGCGGAGCCTAGTCCTTCCTCTTCGCGGATGGAGGAGGAGGACCCTTATGTGCTGCCGACATGGGTAGTGCAGTCTTCTCACGCACATGACTGCCTTGATATAGTTTTCCCTTCAGATGAAGCGATTATTGAGGCTATGTCGGGAGTTGAGCCACCATGGGAGGAACTCCATCATAGATCTTACTTTCTTCCTGAGCTTGACCGCTTGGAGCGTGAGGACTTTAGGGCGGTTCTTAGTGAGACAGTTGGTAGTCCTATGGTTCCATTAAGCTCTCCTAGTCCGATGGCTGATGGGAACATGGCGAACATATCTTATACGATTCCTATCAATATCTCTCGTGATCTTGGCAAGATAGAGAATGTCTATATTGGGGCGGAATGTTCCCATGCTGAGATTCAAGAATACACCGAGCTATTTAAGGAATTCTGTGATATCTTTTCTTGGTCTTACAATGAAATTCCAGGTATCGACCCTCTTATTGTCAAGCACGAGATTAAGACTTATCCCAATTCTAAGCCTGTTTGACAACGCTTGCATGCGGTGAATCCTAGGAAAGCAACCACGATTAAGGAAAAGATAGAGAAACTGTTAAAAGCCAGTTTTATCTATCCCATTCCCTTGATGGAGTGGGTTTCAAACCCTATTTCAGTGGATAAGAAGTAGGGAGAGATCCACATATTTACTGATTTCCGTGATTTGAATCGTGCCTGTCCTAAGAACAATTTCCCCACACCATTTATTGATCAGATTTTGGATGAGTGTGCGGGTAGCGAGGTTTTTTCCTTTATGGATGGATTTTCCGGATATAATCAGATACAAATTAAAACTGAGGACCAACATAAGTTTGCATTTATTTTTTCTTGGGGAACTTTTGCATATCGAAAAATTCCTTTTGGCCTTAAAAACGCCGGAGCTACATTTCAGTGGGAAATGACCCCGATCTTCCACGATCTCAAGTTGATTATCAAAGTATTTTTGAATGACCTTGCTGCTCATTCTCGTATGAGAATGCGTCGTCCCTATCACTTGAGATTGGTATTTGAAAGATGCCGGCATTATTTGGTTAGGTTAAATCCTCATAAGTGCATCTTTTGTGTGAAGTCAGGTCATTTGTTAGGATTCATCGTTTCTAAAGAGGGTATAAGAGTCGACCCTTTGAAGGTTGAGGAAATACTTCAGTTGTCTCCCCTGAGGAATATTCGTCATCTTCAATTTTTGCAAGGCATGGAAAACTTCTTATGGAGATTTGTTGTCAACTTTGCCAATTTGACTAGAGGCTTCATGTGTCTATTGAAGAAGGACACCACCTTTTGTTGGGATGAGTGAGCCCGGGAGTCCATTGATGCACTCAAGCAAGCCCTAGCATCGGCCCCGGTGATTATTCCCCCATACTATAGCCATGATTTTCTACTTTATGTGGCCACGTCCATGGAGACGATTGGTATGGTTTTTGTTCAAGACGATGAGGAGCTCCAAGAGCATGTCATATACTATCTGAGCTAGAACCTTATTGATGCAGAGATTCATTATTCTCATGTCAAGAAGCTTGCTTTAGCTACCGTACATGTGGTTCAATGGTTGAGACATTATATTCTCCTTCGCCAGACCTTGGTGGTAGCCCATGTCCATCCGTTTCAATTCGTCCTCACTCGAAGGATGATTGGGGGAAAATATAAAAAATGGATTGTCATTCTGCAAGAATTCGATCTCGAATTTGTTTCAGCAAAATTGAAGAAGTCTTTAATTTTGCAGAGCTTATATTGGATTTCCTGAGCAAGGCCGAGGAGTTGGTTTGTGAAGATACATTTTTGGATGAACACATCTTCTTAAACTCAACTTTAGACCCATGGTATGGGGATATCATAATGTATTTACAAACATTGAAGATCCCTACTCACCTCTCATGGGATGAACGATGACGATTACGTCACGTGTCTAAAGATAACTCATAGTGGATAACACTTTGTACTGCCGTGGGGTAGATTCCATTTTACGACGTTGTTTAACTCATGAGGAGGTTGAGGTAGTGCTGATGATTGCCATGGACGGGCGTGTGGTGGTCATTTATCTGGGATTTCTACAGCCCAAAAGATCTTAAGAGCGGGTTATTTCCAGTTGTTGATCCTTAAGGATTGTGTAGATGTGGTCAAGAGGTGCCACCCTTGCCAGGTGTTCACATGTAATATGAGCTCAAAACCTGCCCCGTTACATCCCATTATCACCGCCAGTCCCTTCACTAAGTGGGGGTTCAATTTTATGGATTGCAACCCAGCTTCAGCTGGGGGGCATCATCATATCATAGTGGCTGTTGATTACTTCACAAAATGGGCTGAGGCTATGCCTACAGTTAAATTCGATGGTGAGACAACCGCCCACTTTGTATTCAACTAGATTATTACTCGGTTCAAAATTCTGAAAGAGCTTGTCACTGACCATGGCTTGCACTTTCAAAATCGTATGATGGAAGAATTGGCATCAAAGTTAGAGTACAAGCAAGAGAATCCCTCCTCTTACTACCCTCAAGTGAATGGACAAGTAGAAGCAGTGAATAAATCACTCAAATCAGTTCTCCAACGAACCATTGCACAAAGCAAGAATAATTGGCACATCATGTTATATCCTACTTTGTGGGCATATAGAAACGCTGTTAAGACTGCCACATATTTTTCTCCACATCAACTTGTACATGGAGTGGAGTCGATATTTCCAGTTGAATGTGAGATTCCTTCTTTGAAGCTAGCTATATAACTCTTACCAGACAATTCACCATTGGAGGAGCGTTTGGTCCACCTTGAACAACTTGATGAGCAGCGTTGAGATGCCTTGGTGGCTCTAGAAGTAAATAAACATCGCATAAAGGTCCAGTATGATAAGTCTATCCATCCAAGGAGGTTTAGTGAGGGAGAAGTGGTCCTTTTGTGGGATCAACCGAAAGAACCCTTGGGGGAAGGAAAGTTTAATCCCATGTGGTGTGGTCCTTAAGTGGTCAAACGTGTGTTAGAGAAGGGTGCTTATGAGTTAGTGGATTATGAGGGAACGGCCTTGGCGGAGCCTAGAAATGGGCTCTACCTCAAGAAGTACTATGCGTGATTTTCAGCGAAGGCTGGTTATTGTATATTATTGTATAGTTTTGCATAGTTAGGTATTTTTCTTATAGTGATCGGGTTTGTGATTAGTTTTTGTTTCTTTTGGCAGATGTCAATGGAATCTTCCACCTACATAGGATTCACGGATGGTGCGAGCCGTCACACTCAACACTCAGCCTCTGCTACTTGGGTGATTTATACTCCTATGGGTCAGGTACTGTCTTCAGGAGGCGTATGTTTGCGGCCATATTCCAACAATGTTACTGAATATAGTGCCATTATTGAGCTTCTAAGGTATGCCATTTCACATGGCGTTCTCTCTCTTGAGGTACGTCTTGATTCGTAGTTAGTAGTGTCACAACTTAATGGTTTGTACCATGTTAGAGATCTGACGTTATTAAGAAGATTCTTACGTGTGAGATTATTAGAACGACAATTTGACAATATAACATACATACACATTCCAAGAACTAATAATCAAGTTGCTGACTCACATGCTAACTATGTGTTAGATTGGCATTTGTTTCATACACAATAAATTTATCACAAACACAATTTTTACACATGTAAATAAATAAACCGATCACCATAAAACTTTTTATATAACATCCAAAATGTGGTAATACATAGTGTCATGATACAAAAATGGGGCTCTCAAGCCACCAACATATATTACACGGTAGTACAAAATGTATAGACTCCCAGGTATCTACTCCTATGGAGGAGGAGGGGGGTTGTGATCATGGAAGGTTACTACGGCTCTAGCTAGCCGTCCGAATAATCGTACCCATGCTCATGGTACACCCACCACTTGGCACTGCATAGCCTCAGGCAATTCCTTGACTTGTACCATGGGAACCCTATGTGTCAGCCTCACAAAATTGGTATGAATGCTCTGGAGCATCTGCTCCACATCCACACCCGTGATATCATCTCCTCTTCCCCTCCGTCTATGACGAGGGAAGCCTTTCGGCTGCCATGGTCCCACATATACACACAAATGGTAGATGTCACTATGTATTGTCACGCAAAAATATTTTTTTTGATTCGATATAATCAGAAAACACAAAAAAATTAAAATAACTCAAAATTTAAAAAAAAAAAGAGAGGGTCAAGATTCGTTACCTATATCGCCATATGTCGATCCTAGTGGTAGCGGCATGTCTGGGTCCCCCCAAAAATCTATTCATGCATAGGGGTAATCATCAATGGAAACTATCTGTCATCGCCACCATAGAAAGAAGTCAGATGGATAAGGGTTGGCCACCCTACCTTCCCCCAGTCTACGCATCACATCTGCCCAACGGCATTGGGACGGATCTCGAACCCCATGAAGAGGAATTCCAACTTTGGGGCTCAATCATGGAACACGCTCGAAGAAAAACATGCTCAAAATACTGCTGAACTCAAAGTTCTACACTCTGCCCACCTTACACTCACTGAGCTGATGTTTCATGTTGCTCAGTAGTGTACTGCTCCAGTCATAAATCATGGGTCTCATGCACTCCGCTGCATAGAACATCAAAGGCCACAAGGCCTGGTGGAGTGAGGCCAAGTCTGCTATCCTACCCAATGTCAATAGCATGGCCTTTAGGCCCAGCACCTGTATAGCATTGGTAGGGACCTGAATCCCCACCTTCTCTATGTCTAGATAGCAGTACACTGCAATGTACTCATCAATAGTCAGGCCACCTCTTGGCCCACCATGAGAATGAAGGTTCACTACTTCTTCCCGTCGGGAAAGCCCAGTAATGAAGTATATGTCCTCCACCTCTATAGTGAGGGACATCCCATCTATCTAGAAGGACTCAAAGTTTGGATCCCAGTAATCCACCAACATTTGCAATAGTCTTGGTTTGGCTCTCAAGCAACCAAGACACCAAAACTTATAGATTCCACATGCACGTAGAGCTTGTTGAGCCATTAGATCGGCCCTTACTGCCTCCTCTACCTCACCATGTTCACGCTCTCTCCACTCTAGGACCATCTTGCACAAGAAATTGCAAATTTGCCCATTAGATTACTTAAAAAACCTTATGTGCGGCCTCATACGCGACTGTTTTCTAAACAACTGCGTATGTACGCAACTATGGGGGCATTTTCCGCATATATCCATCCCTATACGTAGAAAAACCCTCGATTTTTCACGTGGGCTGTAGCACCCTTTTTAGTTTGGCCTAGAAAACTTGAATGACCATGGAATTTGATAAAAAATGCATCAAAATGGAAGAGAGGAGCATGGGTAAGTACCTAGAAGAAATGGTAGTGGATTCCATCGGCTGGATCTCCTAGAATTCGCTGTTGAAAATATGAGCTTAAATGGGTAAAAACTTCAAATGTTTTATAATATTTTGAATTGTTTACTATTTATATAAATTTTTCAAAATTTTTAAAATTTTTACCCCCTTTCCTATAGTTTCAACAATTTCTAATCATTTTGGACCGTTTTTGACCTAACTCATGATGTAGGAATCCTTTTTCAGTGTCGTTTCAGCCGTTGGATTGACTTATTCATGCTGATCTTAGGTATCATGTCTAAACTAGCATATAGGTTAGGTTTCATCACCGTTTTCATTTTGCATGACCTTATGACCATTTCATCATAACATTAGGTACGAACCCACTCTATTATGTCACAGAACCTTCTTTCCATTTTAGAGGTGGCCTGATATGAGTGGTAGAGCTTCAACTTACATGGGTACCCTAGTTAGCGCCTTATTTGCATTTGGTGCCCATGTTGATGTTTTCTCCTTTAGGGTGTGGGAGTTTGTTGTATAGTATTTCCATGACATTTCACAAGAGCCTCATACTCCTCTTGATATTTTGCTGGCCTATTTCCCTCAGGACTCCCTCAGGACTCCCTCATGTCAAGTTGTGAATGCATTATCATGAGATTTTCCTGCCTTATTGAGCTTTATGCTGGCTTCCTTGACAATGCATTTCAGCCATATAGCCCTAGCTTGTCTCATGTCTAGCGATGCAGAGATTTTATATCCTTTGCAGCTTGATTCCCTTTTTACCGGTAGGGGATTTTCCCCCGAGTGTTGATATCCTACACATGTATCCTTGCATTGAGAATAGGTATGTTCCACTGCTTGGAACTAGTTTTTTTTCCCTTATGACACTCGTCTCCTCCTAGTCTGTAACTATGAAGCAATTTTATTCTTTTTCAAGCTTTTTAAATATTTGAAAAAGTCCAAAAAAAATCAAAAAACCAAAAATCTAGAGAAGGAAAGATGCTATCTTTGGCAACTGTCGAGTCGTGTTGCCTTCGAACAGAGCACTGTATATCACATCCATTGGTTGGGTTTATAGTTTGACTTTAGGAGCTATACTCGTTTATCTTAGTTTATCTCCACTGACTGGTTAAGCTTCGAGTCCCCATGGAGCCTCTATCGATGCCTCCTGTATCTTAGAGATGTCCCAGTTTATATATCGAGTCTATGCTACCTTTATTCAGTCACCATATGTCGTTATTCTCTTGTTCGAAAGAAGTTGAAGCCTGAGTCGGCCATTCCTCAGCTATCTTGACTTTGCATGTCGGCCATTCTCGGTACACATACTGGTTCGTGCACTTTATGATCGAGTCCTTCCACATTATACAGCTTTGCTGAGTACCTCATGTTAGATGATGGGGGATGCCTTAATGCCCTCCTTCTAGTGGATTTCATCCCATCGACTTCAGATCATTTATTCTGGGATTGGAATCTAGAGTCAGTTTGAGTGCCTTAAGACTTGCAGTCATCAGTGGCAGGTTCTCTCGCCATTGACAGTCTTTGGGAATACATCAATGTCCCCTGATCGATGGATCCTCTCAAATGTTAGACCTCAACACATTTATTCACACTTGTTAGTTTGCACTCTCGTACCTTGATTCCCATTTTCATTATTGGTGGGTGATCTCGCATCTATTAATGGTGTACATTAATGACATGTAATTAGATGATGGACTACTATGTTCGACCTTGACACCTCTATTCACATAGTAGGACATGTACTCATAACGGTTTGTGTAGAAGACTTTCTATATTGGTGGCATCTCTTATATGCTACCTCCTTGATCGTGCCAGTGTTCATGAGATTTCAGCTCTCGTGACTTGATTCCGGTATAGGTCAGACATTTCCAGCCACTATGGAGATCTTGATCTGTTATATATCTTTAGCCATTATGGAGATCATGGTTCTTTGTATATCTTCATCATGGAGATTCCGATCTATGTATATTGTACATCGTGATGACCACTTATGTGATATCTTGTATCATGCCTATTCATGGCCATTGTACTCTTATGTATCCAGGACTACTATATGTATTTGCAGTTATATGCAGAGTTGTATCATTGTACTATGCTAATTGCATGGCTGGTCTTCCATTTGGGATTCTTCATCACTCCACTTTTGGGATGGACTTATAATGTATTTCGACCATCATATGACCCCTCTGACCTCACACATTAGGGGGCATCTATTATAGCTAATTTTACCAGTCCAGGTGAATCACACTTTGTATGGCCTTCCCTTGTCTCTCTGCAGACTCCTTAGACCCCGTGGACCATTTTTTGTCCTTTGATGTTTCCTTGACCATCCCTAAAAACATGTGAAAAATGATACACACAAATTTTAAACCCTTAATCGCGTATATACACGGGTTTGACCCCTAAAACCGTGTACATCAGAATGTGTACAAAATCCAAATCCTTTTGGAGTTTTCCTTGACATGGATCCGACTCACTTGACTCCTGGCCTTCTCTATGCCTTGAGATCGCTCGGATTTCACCTTTCATTACCCCTTTGAAAAGCTATATAAGGAACTCTATGGTACATTGAAGGCATATGAGAGAATTGAGAGCAAAGAAACTATAGTCCATTGTTGCCGGAACTTATGCTTGAGTCTGCATCCCTTTGTCCCTTGGAGCACGTTGGTGTTCTTCCCAAGATTTCCTTTTGCTTGTGAGCTTGCTATCAAGAGATGAAGGATTGAGGTGGTGGAGGCCCAAGTGGGGCATTCAGTTTCTCCGATTCGCAGACGCACCGACAGAGGTTGTATCTATTGTAATGTCTGATTTATATTAATAGAAATATCTTTTCCTGTCCAATAATGTGTGTTTGAATGAATATTTTATCCATGGGATGATTTCAAATGCTTATACATTGTTGATTATATATGCTATAATAGATCTAACACCATGATATAGAGTATGCTTGTATTTTTTACTTGTTGTTGAGGAAGTAATTTATCAATTCAAGTTGAAGTTGGAAAGCTCAACGGGGATCTACTTCAACTGTCCGAAATAAGGTATGAGGTCTGATCCTTTAGTGTTAGACATTTACTTTATATTGCATATTGGAAAGGATTGATTTCTGGAGTCAAGCTATCTATTTTGGTACCCCAAGCCATAGGAATTTCTCTCCGTAACACTCCATAGTGAGAATATGAGCCCCCATATCGAAATATTGTTGTTCATGGTTCCACATTCTCAGGATGTATTCCAACATTCTCACTTGCAATCTCATGCTAACTTGATTGAATAATTTTAAGAGTCCATAGCCTCATAGAGCGGCCACAATGTTGGGATCATTCCCAACCCTAGCATCATCAAGTTCATGCTCCCTTTCTTTATAGACAACCATATTCATGAAAGTAACCTACCAAAAAGTCAAATTGAGATATTAGAATGTAAATCCAGGCATTAAAAATACTGAAAATTCATTCTTTTGGCTTGTCTCCAGGTTGTGATGGAGTATTTGTATAAGTCCTTGCATGGATCCACATTTGTATGGTCATGGATGTTCTCAAATTTGTGTCTGCATGACATAGATCTACAATGTATGTATGGTAGCTATGTCCAAGTTTGAGTCTTCTTTTCATGGATCTACGTTGTATTCTAGTAACCATGATTATTCACACCTTGCATGTATATTCCTTGTATTGGTCTGTAGCCATGATGAGGAGTCATTTGGATATGACTCAAGGTAACAATGTATTGCGGAAAATTCGGGTTGATGAAGGTCTCTAATCAGTGAATTCTTTCCTCAAAGTGATAACTTGTTCTTACAAAGCTTTCACCTATCTTGTCCCTCTAGACCCATGCTTTGGGGGGCATTATTTTACACACATTTCTAGTCATCAACATGTAATGAGAACCAAACATCTGAATTTGCCTCAAATCCTTGAGATATGAAGTTAGACACAGGAAAAGAATTATGATTTTACACCTTTTTCCACCACCGCCTTTTCCCTTTGGACAATGTGCATTACCCTTGTCATAAACACCCTTTTGAGTTAACAAAGAGAGGTTCCACCTCCATATCCCTTTGAACAGTAGGCGGTGCAGCCTTGGTAAGGCTATGTCTCAATAGAAAAAGAGAGGTGCTCGAGTTTTAAATGGAAAAAAGAGAAGATTCACAAAGCTTCTCGAAGATCAGCTTCGTGGAAACCTCATCGACACATTCCTGGACCACCTAGGCTCAAGATCCCTCTTTCTAGGATTTCCCTTCCACCTCACCCATGAGAATATCAACCATTCCTATCCTCCCAGGGCTGTAAGTAGTGGCTCACTCGGCATGGGTAGAGGGAGGAATATTATGCTACAACACCTAAATTCTATCCAAATCTATCCAAGGAGATTGAGAATTATAAAGACAAGTTGAAGATTTTGGAGGAAAGACCTTGCTTGAGAGGAGACTTCTCAACACTAAGGCTATCAGTTGTAATCTCTCTCCTATTTTATTAATGCAATGAGAGTTCCTTTCCCATGAAATACATTGTGTATTGATCACTTGTTTCATTATTTAATTCCTTAGTCATCAAAATAGGATTGTAGGTTGTATTTGGTACTTTTAATCTTGTATGATTTTGTGATGTTCTTATTGCAGGTGAACCTGTGGAGATCTAGCATTCTAGAAAACCGATATATTGCACTATATGACATGTGAAAGATCTATTCCAATCATTTATCAATCCTAGGGAAACTAATGTTTATTGTTGTAACTAATTTGTTCTAGCTGTGAAGGATTTCAATCTAGGGAAACAACTTTTTCCCACATAAGGTGAGTATTTCCAACAACAATATACAATCATAAGAAATTTCATTGTAGTCTTGTCTAATGGATTCTTCTAAATCTGATATACCACTCTTACCTTTGAAAGAACAACACTGAGAATAGACATTCTATCAGATTCTCACTCACCCAAGTTCCAAAACAAGTGGTGGTATGGAAACTTTGTGAAGTGTGAACTAAACATAATGACTCTTGAACATGTTATTTCTGGAGCAGATTTGTTCTCAACTAGGTGATCCATAGTCTGCTAAAATATGGTTAGAAGACGGGAGAAATACCTCTCTCCACACAAGTGACTTCTAGTTTGGAGTTAACTCCCATACAAAACTTCTCCTTTCTCTTTACCACTATTTTCCATCCATATAGATATTTACCAGGTTTTAGTTGCAAACTACATGTTGTTAGAACATTGACCAACCGTAGCGATAGCTCAAAGACCGTGACTTCTTTTAGCAAACTTAAAAGTTCCTTCATTTTAATCTTTCGAAACATTTCCAAAACATAATAGCAAAATGCGATTTTGGTTGAAACCGAAATTAGGAATGAAAGATGAAAATTTTATAAAACATGACTTTCTTATGGAAAGGGAAAAATCATTTATACTAAAAGCATCGAAAACCGCTTCAAAAGTGCCCCTATCTAGATTGTTTTCAGACTTGCAATGACTAGATCGGGTTTAACTTCTTCCCTAAGAAAATTAAATGAGTGACTGATATCTGAGTGAGTTGCTTTAACCATAAGTGCTTCAAAAACTGGGAAAAGAAACAAAGCCATGAGAAACATTTTAGAGGAATAAAAATCACATTGTGGATGCAATGTTTCCAAGTGACAAGTTTAAGACATCTCACCCTAATTTTTCTTGTACTCTATTATCATTAAACATGAATCCAACTGCTACTGTAATCTACCGTTGGAAGGCGCACCCCAAATATCCAAATATCCAAGTGAACGGGTGAATTAATCGCAAAACTTGGGTTCGCACATGTCTTAACACGACACCTGAGCAATTTCCAAGAGACCATGTCATAGGTATACATTAAACATATGCAGGGGAGAAACTTAGATTGGTAATGGTAGGAAAAAAGGATAAATCCATAAGGGTCTTCCCGCTTTACTCGCTGGAGTGTGTAACCAGCGGTGAAGTCAAGCATGACTAAACATAAACCCAATTTACTTCGGCGTGTGAAAATTGAAGATAACCTAACTTATACCATGGGGACGACATCACGAGCATACTTATACTGGATACAAAGGCTACATATTGATAGGGAAAGGTGAAAAAACCCTAACTGGACTTGGAAAAGCCATAGTGCATTTACCCATGTTACTACCACAAAAAAAGTTTCAACCTTTTAAAAACCAAAGAGTCAAGAGATACGGTGCCTACCTCTAAAACGCTTAGCAACTGCAGACGGTGATTGGGTATATGGACTGCAAACATCCTTGGGTGATTGGATGCTATGGTCAAATGACATTATGATAAAACATAAAAAAGGATCTAAATGTGGTCGCTGGCTCATAAATGTGGTTGGACATTAAACGTTGTTTGGCGCGAAAACAAAATCTATCGCTGTGAATAAAATAGTGATGCCGACAATATCGACGACACTCTTTGAGTTCCTCTGACTATATTGGTGACACTTTTTGCATTCCTCCAATTATATCAGCGACACACATAATTTTCTCTTGCGAATGTGTTGGCCAATGCTACCAGATTCCTTCTTTTCAAACCATGAGTGTTCTAGTGATAATTACCAAGTGTCTTCCGAACATTTCGACTATCCTTGTCAAGTTCCTTCGATGAAATGTGTCGACGCACATCTTATTCGTAGGTTTAAGTTTTTGCTTCTGATCATTTCGACGTATTTTTTTGAGTTGATCCAAAAGATTGATGATATTTATTATTGGAAACATTATCCAAGCTTCCCGGACTATTTTAGCTGAAATTCGTGAGTTTCTTCCGATAGTGTCGGTAACTTTGTTTGAAATATGCTAAAACGATGAGCGCAACAAACTTTCTTTTGATCCAACCAACTATTTTGGAGCAACTGGTCAAGTCCCTCTGACACATCGAAGCAACTATCCAAGTTCCTTTGATAAGTCAGAGGGAAAAATTAAGCTTTACTTAGCCAAAAATTTCTTTTGCTCAAATCCTTATAAAAACTAAGTTTTTAGGGTGGACCTCTTTGAGTTAGAAAACTAGTATAAGTATGCTTTCAAACAAAGAATTAAAGGAGGGGTCCTAAAATACAAATTTTTTTGTCGAAGCAGTTGCATCAGCAACAATTAGCGACTAGTTGGTGAACACAGATCTCTGAAAAATATATCTTTGGGAAACAAGACTGCTACATGGTACCAAATTCTAAGTATGCAACAATCTTTTCAAACTATTTCCTGGAATTCTTTAAAAAGCTAGAATTATCCATGGATATAACTTTCATGCATCACATTGGACATCACTTTTTTGGGAGTAGGGTAACCAGAACTTGGGGTCTTGATAAATCTCTTGTGGCCTAACATATGAAATTCATTTTACCTCTGTATTTTAGTTGCCACTAAATATGACTCCACATGATCGTCACAGAGTCGGAAAAATGTATTTGTTTGTTCCTCATTCCCATGCTATAAGCATTCTTTTGATGCTTCATTTCTGAATGAAATGTATTACCGAGTCTTCCTTGATTTCTTCTTTCACTTGGAGAATTTGGTACGGGTTCTTCCATTCATAATGTCCTTTTGTGTGAGTGATAATTTTTTTCTCTCATGATGCTCACGGACGGAGAAGAACCTTTCTGATATTTGTTGTTTAAGCAACCTCTTTGATCCAATGGTTTATTCCTTCAGCATCATTTCTTTGATGGAGACTATATATCTCAGAATTTTGACTCTTTAAAATAATCCTTTTAGCTTTTGATTTGTAGCATGGGATAATTTTGAATTCCATACACCCATTAGACCTGTTTCCTTTACGTGGGTCTATCATGGTAGGCTTCCTGATACGGATATTAATGTGAGAGTGGATGGAACCCCAAGATAGTAATCCAGGACTCATGAGTCTTAGTTATTTTAAGGGCTTTACAATGAATCAAATGTGTGCTCAAATATATATTCGCTTTCTATAATATGACAATAATTAAAGAATCTCATATTGATCAAACTTTACCATGCATGCCTTCCCATAAGCAGTTCTTGACCTTCAAAAGACCTTTGATATTCCAATTCCTATACTCAAAAGCGTAAAAAATTGAGCCAGCTTATAATAAAAAAAATATGAATCAAAGCAAATCAGAAAAGGAAAAACAAACTAGAGAAAATCAAGAAAAGAAAAGTTGTATATATGTACAACGTTCTCCAAGACCCTAGGTAAAGTATTGTTTGAGAACAAGTCCGTTTACAAGAATATTTTCTTTCTGTCCTTGTAAATTTGACAGCTTGTAATTTGAGGGGCTAAGCTTCTCAGGAATCTGATAGGGGCCAACCCATAGATGTTGAAATTTCATGTGTTTTCCCTTTTCATCATGCAGGTTATCCCACTTTAAGACTAAGTCTCCTACTTCAAAGTTCCCCTCCCCGTATTTTTCATTTGTCAAACCATCTCTTGACAATATCATGATGTTGGTTGAATCTATATTTGGACTTTTGTCTCGATTCTTCATGTTTTAACAGAGTATTAATCTATGCCTGTAAAATTTCACTACTGGATCCTATTGAGGCTTGAGCTAATTGCAAGGATGGGAGAAAAATGTTTGGGGGTAAAATGGTTTCCTCTATATAGACTAGAGTATAGGGAGAAACTCCTAAGGAATTCTTCAGGGTGACCCTATCTACCCATAGTGCATTAGCATGGGCTATGTGCCAGTTTCTTTGACTCTCAATAACAGTTTTCTTTAAAGTTCGAATGATATTTTTATTCATTGACTCTATGAACACATTTCCCTATGGATAATAATTTGCTGACTAATGCAATTTTATTCCATTTTCAAAACCAAATTAAGTTATCTTGATAAATGAGAAATAAGATGCAGTGTCAAAAATAAGAGAAATTGGAACCCCAAACCTGGTTATGATGTTATCTTGCAGGAAATTGATGATTGCATACTCATTCACTTTTCATAGAGGAACCGCTTCCACCCATCGTGTAAAATAATCCGTAGCTGTGAGAATATACCGATGTTGAAGTGAAGAGTTTGGGTTAATTTCTCCAATAATATCTATGCCTCACTGCTCAAATGGTTCTAAAATAATAACAGGTTGTAATGGTCCTGCTTCTCTTGACAATATGCTACCACTCCTTTGACATACATCACACTTTCCTACGTAAGCATGGGAATCTCTAAATAGAGTTGGAAAATAATACCTAGCTCTGAGTTTTTTTATGAGCTTTGGTTTCACTAGAAAAATGTCCTCCCACAAGACCATCATGCAATTCTTTGACTACTTTAGATGCATCATATTTCTCCAAACATCTAAGAAAAAATCCATCATCCTTCTTCCTGAAAATTACTCCATTAATTATCTGATAAGAGGTTGACTTCAATCGAAGTTCCCTTCTTTGCTTGGAGTTCCAATGTTCTAGCAAATATCCTTGTTGAATATAATGGAACAAATTGTTGTACCAAGATTCGGGAGTAGTGAAAATGGTACATACATCAATTAAGTTTAATTCATCTTCATTTTCCACATCATGATCTTCATTAGTGTGACTTTCTGCAAGAAACTTGCAAAACCCTTGACCTTTAATAATGGTATCTGGTTTGAATTCCAAATCATATTCTTGTAGTGAGATCACCCAATTCCTTTCGGACAAAAAGAGACTTGACAGTCAGATGAGGAACGATAATATTTTTTCTATTCTTCAAAATATAGGGCATGAATTGTTTCACTACCTTGAATACTGCATACGCTTATTTACCTACGGCTGGGTAATTCAATTCGTCCCCTTGTAATCCAGTGCTCATGAATGATATTGGATATTCATCTCCCAGTTCTCCTTTCTGAGTAAGCATTGCTACGAGAGAGTTATCTGAAGCAAAGGTGTATATAATAAAATCCTTTTCAAAATATGGAATCCTCAAAGAAGGTGCGTGAGCTATTGTTGTCTTTATGTCTTGAAAGGAAACTTTGTCATTGCTAGTCCACTTAAAATGTACGCTTTGCTTTACCATTTGTTGCAAAGGTTTCACAATTTGTGCGAAATCAGGCACAAACCTTCGCACAAAATTTATTGTTCCCATAAATGATTGCATAGCCTTTTTATTACGGGGCATGGGAATCTAAGTTATAGCCTCAATGCTCTCCAGGTCTATTGATATTACCTTCTTTGAGATGATGTGAACCAATAGTTTTCATTCAATAACAATGAAAATACTCTTCTTTGGATTCAAAGATATACCATATTTTCTACAATGGTAGAAAAATATGTTTTAAGTGAAAAACATGGTCTTCTCTTTTCTCGAAAAAAGTTGTTACATCATCTAAATATACTACTACATAGTGGCCATCCAAACCTAGGAATCAGATATCCATGGCCCTATGAAATGTGGCTCTAGTGTTTATGAGGCCAAACGACATTCTCCTATAAGAAAATGTTCCCCACTTTGTGTGAAATGTAGTCTTCAATTGATCTTGCTCGGCCACTAACACTTGATTGTAACCATAAGATCCATCTACCAGGGAGAACAATTCTGAGCCTAATACCATTTGTAGAATTTGTTCAATTGGTGGAACTGGATAGTTATATTTGTCTAATGCTCTTTTTAAATTTAGGAAATCAACACATAATCTTACCTCTCCTGACTTCTTCCTCACCAGAACTATATTTTCTAACCATTTGGAGTGTCGAACCCTTAAGATAATCTTTTTTTCTAGTAGATTCTTTACTTCGTTTTGGATCAAAGGCTCTAACTTAGGATGCATTTTACTGATTTGTTGTTGAAAGGGTTTTATTCCCATTTTGATGGGAATTACATGTTGGATGATGTGTGTATCATAAGTTTTCAAATCTTCATATGTCCAAGCGAATATATCTTTATATTGTTGAATCAATTTAATGAACCTGCGTCTTTCCCTAGGTGAGTAACATTTTCCAAAATTGAAATACATGGGCTCAGATTTTGTTCCTAAATTCACCATCTCATATTGCCTTGATGAGCTATTTGTTTTAAGATTAGATGGTTTTCTGAATTTGTTTTGCAAATAAAAAATTCTGTCAACCGTTCTTACTCCTTTAGGCATTAAATTTCCTTTGAACATGTCTCCATTTTGTAAATATGATTGATGTTCTTCTTCATCAATTACATATTCTTTGAAAGCTTCTTCATTGGCCAGAAAATTAATAATATGTTCATCGTCATCGAACACTCTTATATTTGTGATGTTGTCAGGTGCCAATGGCCTGGAAATTAATTCAATAAAACACTTATTATTAGTCGGCACTAAGCTAGAAGCGGAAGTAGCTAATAAATCGGCCGCTCAATTTTGTATTATAGGGATTGAATTTATATTAAAATCATTAAGTGTTCTAATTCGCGAGATGTAGAACAGTTGGTGGCGGGGTATGGTTAAGACGCCCCCTAAGCTGGAAGGTCACCGGTTCTAATCCTGTCGGATACCTAAAATCCAACCATGTTAAGGGTTGGTGCGGTCCAGGCCGGGTGCGATCCCCGGGTGATTTTGACGGCTTAGATGCCCCTGGTTCGTGGCCACTCAGCCAATGGAAACCCTGCTAGTCAGGGGGGTTCCACCACTTTGCCAACAAAAAAAAAAAAAAAATCATTAAGTGTTCTATCAAATTCAAAAACTCAGATTGGTACCCTTTAATATGTGGAGATAAGCAATGAATGGTGTCTCTTATTCATTGAATCTATGAACCTTTTTCCTGTGGATAATAATTTGCTAAATAATGCAATTTTATTCCTTTTTCAAAATAAAATTCAGTTATCTTGATAAATGAGAAATAAGATGCATTGTCAAAAATAAGAGAAATTGGAATCCGAAACCTGGTTATGATGTTCTCTTGTAGGAAATTGATGATTGCATACTCATTCACTTTGCGCAGAGGAACCACTTCCACCCATCGTGTAAATTAATCCATAGATGTGAGAATATACCGATGTTGCAGTGAAGAGTTTGGGTTAATTTCTCCAATAATATCTATGCCCCACTGTTCAAATGGTTCTGAAATAATAATGGGTTGTAATGGTCTTGCTTCTCTTGACAATCTGCTACAACTCCTTTGGCATACATCACATTTTCTTATGTAAGCATGGGAATCTTTAAATAGAGTTGGAAAATAGTACCCAGCTTTGAGTTTTTTATGAGTTGTGGTTTCAGCAGAAAAATGTCCTCCCACAGGACCATCATGCAATTATTTGACTACTTTAGATGCATCTTCTTTCTCCAAACATCTAAGAAAAACTGCATCATAGTTCTTCCTGAAAATTACTCCTTTAATTATCTGATAAGAGGCTGAATTCAATTGAAGTTCCCTTCTCTGCTTGGAGTTCTGTTGGAGGAGCAAGTCGGTATGCTCACTTGAATGATAGCCGACTTATTTGATTGGCTAACTAAGTTGGTCAGCCGACTAACTAGAGATTAGGTTGGCCACCTAAAGTCGTGTTGGTTCACCGAACTGACAGGTAGTTATTTTTTAACTATTTTATAATCATATATATTAGGTTGTTGAGCCAGATGAGAACTTGGTTCAGTTCTCTGTATTGTATGAACCCTCTCATGCTAATATAATTTGTTATTCTATCTACTTGTTCTTGTCTCTTGTCTCTGTTATATGTTTAGTATGTACTATTGGTAACCTTATGTGATCTGTGAGATTACAACATTGGTTCCATTGCCGATAGTACATGTTTGAGATGTATACAAGAAGATGATATCAGAATAGGAGATTAAGGACTGGTGGAAGTGTAAAGTAGCAAATTATTT
Source organism: Pseudotsuga menziesii (assembly GCA_001517045.1). NCBI lineage: Eukaryota > Viridiplantae > Streptophyta > Pinopsida > Pinales > Pinaceae > Pseudotsuga > Pseudotsuga menziesii. The sequence continues at coordinate 218,311 of LPNX010316213.1, read as the reverse complement.
ACAGAACTACGCACAAAGAAACAGATTGACGACCACACAAGCAAAATAAAGGTTCTTTACAGAGATGCATGATAAGTTTGTAGAATCCATGCCCCAACTTCTGAAGAAACTCCTGGATGAAAAATCCGGAAGGGACTAAAGATCAACAGTTACTAGAAAAACTAATTCGTTGGGGAAGAACAAACTTGTCAGAGTAGTTCAAACAAATCGCCGACGAATTCTACGAGGAGCAAGCAGTAGAAGACATAAGTTCGGTGGAAACCGTCAAGAAGAAATTCTACATAGACCTCACCGAGTAATTTTTGTGCTCCTTACTGACCTTACTATTTAAATTCTTGATCGAGAAGGGAGTGGGTCATATTGTCGAACCCCGTCCATCACTTCGCAGAATGCCATTAAACCCTAACTGGGCCGAAAATCAAAAGAGATGGGAAAAATTCATTGTAGAAAGGGAGTGGGAATACTTCCTAAGCATGTAGATAGAACTATCCAGTATTTCTAAAGCATCGGGTAGGCTATGGTGGGGTAGCTGGTCATATGTCGAAATAAAGTGGAGTGGATTCTAGTTGACTAAAGGAAATACCAATCACCAGTAATGAGAATTCAAACTAAAAGGGAAATCGAGAAGACAGTGTCACAAAAAGGTATGACGGACTTCCAGAAAATCAAAATGGAGAGGAGGCTATGAAGTAGGGAAGAAAGAAGAGAAAGAGCCTGAGCACTACAGAGAGGAATGAGCACTAGGGTGACCGACCATGAAAGAGATCCACTGAAGTTGGATCATGACCGACGAGAAGAAGGTGTGGAAGAAGAGGCGTCCCATATGGAAGAAGAATTGTGCATAGAGCAGCGAGAAGCTCTCCAATTAGAAGTTCCCCAGGAAGCAAAACCTCCAACAGATCCGCATACTTGGATACAAGATATTGTCAAAGAGCACCTCAGACTAGGAGCTGGTGACTTTGGCATCTGGAGCTGACTAGACAACGAGACATACACTGGTATACATCTCATTATATATCAACCAGAAGAAGGAAATTGGGTTATGCTTCAAGCGGTACCCTCCAACCGAAGTATCCACTTACTTTTACCTACACATGAAGGAGCACCCCCCTGCCAAATACAGGTTTGGAAGACACATAACATTTAGAACTGTGGACAAATAATTATAGTTGGATACTGAAAGACAAAGTCATCACTAACTGACTGTTGATCAAAGAAGAGACGACAAAAATAACTAATGGGAATGAGAGTTTCGTCGATGATAGTTCCGCAAAGAAGACTAAGAAAATAACCCTACCGCCCACACCACCACCTCCACCACTACCACCTCCTGAAGAAAATAGTGACAGTGACTCTGACATGGGTCATGGGTCAGCACACATTCCTCTATATGAGGGTGATGAGGACGCCAGATGACACTGGTTCGTCTGTGAGTCGACTTGGGAGGCTAACCAAGTTACGGATGAAGACAGGTAGATGGCGCAGTTCGTTGGTGCCTTGAGGAAAAGGGCATTAACTTGGTACATGAACTTTTCTAAAAGAACCCCCCAAGCAACCAAAGCTGAGATCAAAGTGCAATTTCTATCATTTTTTAAGACTCCAGATGCAAAACATCTGGCAGCAAAGAAACTAAAAACGACATCGCAGAAGCCAGGAAAAACTGTCCGTGATTATGATAAACGATGGAAATACCTTCTTAGCCAATTGGACTATGTTATTGATGAACAATTATTAATCCAATGGTTTCTTGCAGGTTTATCACAAAAAATTCACCGACACATAAGTCTGGAGACATTCAAGACTTACAAAGACGCGCTTACAAAAGCTCTCCAAGTAGAAATGGATGAGGACATACCAGCATACTCCGTCGATCACAGACTAGAAGAATAGATTGAGAGTGTACAGAAGTCATTAAAAGAATTAAAACTCAAAAGTCAGGATATCTGGTGCATGGAATGCTCGACGGCCGAACATTCCAAAGACACCTGTCGATAGGAAATCAGCTTATAAGATGTTCGATTCGTGTAGACTAAATGTTTTTGTGACATTTTCCAAGAGCATGGAGACCACTCGACAAAATATTTCCCGTTCAACATGAAGAGCGGTAGGCATCTTTGTGTGCAATTTGCGAAACTAAAAATCAAAATATGGCCGACTGACATATGAACCTCAAAACCAACAAAATTATCATGCAGTCTATCAGACCAATGCAGTTGCACAAAGTAGTGAGCAAAACAACACATCAAACGACCAGAACAATCAGAGATACAATGGTCGAAGATACGAGCGCCGGTATGACAATTGACATGGAGGCTATGGAGGTCGAGGTTGATTCTCTGGGAATCGAGACAACCGACCACGTCGACCCATCCAATGTTTTACCTGTTATAAGGAGGGGATTGGCATGCAGAATATCCATACAAGGATAGAACTGGACTCAAATTTTGTACTCATTGTGGAGTAGGGGATCACTCATTAGAGGATTGCCCTACCATGTTGGAAAAAATAAATAAAAAGAAAACTTTTAATTTCTTGTCGTGTGTGCAAAAAAATGATGTAATAAATACAAATAATTTGCATATCGTAACCCGACAAGGGACAAAAAATTGAAGCGATAACCCACGAAACAACAAAATAAAATAAAAGAATGTCTACCTAGATCCAGTTAAAGAAAAACAAATATATCAAGATGCAACAAATGTGTTTAAAGAATTTGCACGATAGGAAGAGGCTAATGACAATCAACATAACACAATAAAATAATTAATACAGCTCGAACACAAAGATAACTCAGTATCTCAGTTCATTGAATTGCTATATGAAATAAAACATAACAACACCGAAAAACAAACAAAGAATATCTGTAGTTTAAATAAAAAAGATAAAAGTGATGCTGACCCACTTGTCGACTTGGAAATTGAAGGATACCACGTTTGACAAGTCGTGCTCAAATTTGGATCACAAGTAAACATCATGACTCATGACACTTGGGAACAACTGGGCAGACCTCAACTATATGAGTCAGGTATATACCTGAAAATAGCCGACCAAGGCCTAATTAAACCTATTGGAGTCTGGAAAAATGTTGACACAACGATAAAAGGAATATTGACCAAAGTCGACTTCAAAATTATTGACCCTAAGGAAGGATCCAGCTCCTTCCTAGCGTTAGTAGGTCGACCTTGGGGAAGAAAGATGAAAGTGTCGATATCCCTAGATAAAGAGAGAATAAAATTAAAAGGAAACAAACAAAAGGGAATTGTAGCTATTCATCCATCCCAAGGAGAACCTTGGACAGAACCTATCGATGAAGAAGTTTATATCCGACAACTTTAACAGATACAAAATAATGCAGATTATATAGAACCTAATATCTATGGAGAACTTCATTTAGGTAACCAATACTCAGTTGGTTATAATTCAGATGCAAAATTATATGATTGGGAAGTCAAGAACTATGAAACACAAGCAAGAGGGTGTTGGACTATCCAAAAAGTACAAAAAAGCCCACCCAACAGTGCTTCATAGTGTCCATTGTCCCAAAAATATTTGAGAAAAAAAATAGGGACTACCCTACTTTAAAACCTACAAATATAAATAATGCACAAATACCAAGATATAATAAGAGAGAATCACTAGTCATGCATATAGAACAAGTGTCCAAAAATATTGGTGAACATGGTCGACTACAAAGTTTAGTAGAAACTTTTAGAGGACAAGCTGCTAGATGGTGGGATACCCATCAGACAAGACTGCAGGATTGGACATCAGCTTCGACTTACTTATAGAAAGTTTTGGAGGAAATAAGTTAACCAAACAAGCTCAGATACCTGTATTCATTCGAGGACAGAATCCAAAATACCATATTAAGACATGTGAAAAATAATGGACAAGACTTGGATACAAAGATGAACGAGCATGGCCATACCTGTTTCCATCAACACTCGCTGACTTACCAAACAAATGGTATAAGATGGCGGAAGCCCGAGGTAAAACATTCCTATGGCATGAACTAAGAGAAAATTTTATCAAATATTTCAAATTTATAACACAAAATGAGAATTTGGTTGAAATAGCAAAGCAGATTCAAGAATTTATAGAGACGACAGAAAACAAACCCTTACCAGGCAACAGATAGACAATGGACTATAACAATATACAAAATGGGACAATACCACTGTCAACAAGACTACAGCTGGAAAATGAAAATACAGAAGGGAAAATCTTTAGATGGAAATCAAACCATGTCGAAATGACCAAACCTATTTGCACAGTGCTTAAAATTGCAACAACCGAAAAGAACGAAGCTGACTGAATGACTGCAGCTGACTTCCCTGCCACATTCTCCCAGTTTAAAGAAGGAAGCCGATCAATCAATGAATCCAAAGCACCCAAATGGCTAGATGCTAAAGTCAAAACTAGAGAGTTCGACATCTCAAATGATGCCCGGCCAAAAATGGCAAAGATTGGAGACTACTGGAGTGAAGAGAAGACAACAGAAATAGTGAACTTACTAAAAGAGTCATGGGATGTAGTTGCCAGAGATTATAAATATCTCAAAGGTTTAGTCCATGAAATGGCTGAAATGAAAATTGACACTAAACCTGATGTCTAACCTGTGAAGAAAAGGCCATATAAGCTAGCTCATAAATACAAAGAGATAGTCAAAAAGGAGATTGATAACATGCTTGTAGCAGGCATCATCTACCCTATTGACTAGTCAAAATGGGCAATTCCAATGGTTGTTCAACCTAAGAATTATGATCTGACCAAATTAAGAATTTGTGTCGACTTCAGGGAGCTAAATAAAGTGACACTGACAGACCCATTTCCAACTCCTTATGCAGAGGAAATCTTAAATGAAGTTGCAGGACATGAATGCTACTCATTTACAGATGGATTCTTAGGTTATAACCAAGTTCCAATAGCCAAAGAAGATTAGAAAAAGACAACATTTGTATGTGAATTTGGCTCATTTGCTTACAAGGTTATGCCTTTTGGATTAAACAATGCACCTACAGTATTCTCTAGAATTGTGGTCAAAACATTCCAAGAATATATTTACAAAACCATGGCAGTATACTTTGATTATTGGAAAATATACTCCATGTTAAAAGATCACTAGAAGTGGCTAAGGGTTATGTTGGGAAGATGTCGACAAATCCATTTAGCTTTAAACATTAGGAAGTGCATATTTGTGACCCCCATAGGGATATTGTTAGGACACATTGTCTGTAAGGAAGGTATTAAGGTAGATTTTGCAAAAATCAAAATTATCCTTGACCTAAAACCACCAGTGAACTCAAAACAAGTCAGAGTGTTACTAGGCCATACAGGATATAATAAAAAATTCATAAGATACTAAGATATGACCTATGCACTAGAATAACTATTAAGGGAAGATAAAGAGTTCAACTGGATAGAAGAGTTCCATATATCATTTGAAAAACTAAAAAAAACTAGTCGAAGCACTAATCCTAAGGTTTCCAAACTGGTCAACTAAATTCCATGTCCACATCGACGCACCAGGTCTAGCAATAGGAGCAATCCTAACTCAGCCAAGAGATGATGGAATGGATTATCCTATAGTTTATAATTGTAGAAAACTAAACAAAGTTGAAAGAAATTATTTGACAATAGAAAGAGAAGCATTAGGAATGGTCTTTTCACTACAAAAATATCAACACTATCTCCTAGATAATCCATTTATCTTTTACACTTATCATCAGGCATTAAAATACCTTGTGAATAAGCCTCTACACAACGAAAGAATTTGTCGATGGTTACTTCTATTCCAATAATTTAAATTTGAAGTCGTCGTTAGACCAAGTAAGTTAAATGTCGGTCCCGACCATTTATCTCGAATCGACACAGGAGAGGAACCGACAGGAGTCGAAGACAACTTACCAGGTGCACATATATTTTGGATAGAAGTAGTCCTGACAGAGTTAGAGGAAATAACTTAGTTTTTAGAAGATGGATAAGCACCATAAGGCATGAGTACCAAAAAGAAACAGATCTTAGCCATGAAAGTTGCACCCTATAGCCTCATAAATGGATTCCTGTACAAAATGAGGTTAGACGACATCCTTAGAAGGTGTGTACTAGAACATGAAAGGAACACAATTATGCATGAAGCACATTATGGAACTGCAGGAGGACATTTTCAAGTAGACACAATTTCCAATAAAATCCAACAATCAGGGTTATGGTGGCCGACACTTCACAAAGATTGCAAAAAATTTGTAAGCAAATGTGACAGATGTCAATGACTAGGTCGACCCTTTCCTAGCACAGAAATGCCTTTGATATCAGTAAATAAAAGTTTGACATTTGAAATTTGGGCCATATACTTCATAGGACAATTTCCTATACCAACAAAAAGAACAGGTGCAAGGTACATAATAACTGCAGTTGAATATGTGATCAAATGGGTGGAGGCAGAACCGGTCGACACATGTTCCAGTGAGATAGCTGCTAAGTTTATCTATGAGAATATCATCACCAAATTTGGATGTCCATTAACCATAATTAGCAACCAGGGAACACATTTTATTAATAGAACTATCAAAACCCTAACCGACTAGTTCCAAATTGACCATCGTCGGAGTACAACATACCATCCTTAGTCGAATGGAGAAATTGAAGCATTTAATAAAAAATTAACAAAAGGACTAACCAAAATATGTAATGCTGATAAAGATGACTAGGATGAAAATATACATGCAGTACTATGGGCATATAGAATAGCATACAAATGATCAACTGACCAAACCCCCTTTCGACTAGTTTATGGACAAGAAGCAGTAGTTCCACTACACTTCTGACAACATACACCTATTATTGCAGAGATTCTACATGTCGATGTCAAACAAGGAAGAAAGGACCAACTATTGCAACTGAGCAAAATTGAAGAACATTGACTAATTACGATACAACATCAAGAAATCCAGAAACAACAACAAAAGGCATGGCACGACAGAAACATCAAAAACAAAAACTTGTCTGTAGGAGACCTTGCTTTACTATACAATAGTCGAGTAAAAGGCAAACCTAAAAAGTTACATACAGAATGGATGGGTCCCTATGTTGTAGAAGAGATACATACCAATGGATCAGTTCAAATAAGGATGTTACTAGGCATAGTATTTCAGAAACTCGTTAATGGAGATCGACTGAAACGTTAAAAAAAAATAAAAAAAACATATAACGACCATAACTGTTAAACAAAAGCTATAAAAATCTAAAAATCCAAAAAGAAAAATAAGATCGTACACGCACAAAATTATGAGAGGAAATCACCACTTCGACAACCGACATCATTCCCATCGACATAATGCCATCGACCATTTTCATAACTGACGTCGACCGATGACCTTGGTAGTCCCATCGCACATTCATGACCTTGAGCGCCGAAACCAATTCACCATTAATGCACACTCAAGTGTTCCAGCTAGAACATCACATCTGCCATTAATACACCTATCGCTGAGAACATCCAACACGTCCCCTATAAATATTGAACCACCAAAGGATCATTCACCATAATTCAAACAGAGAGAGCATCAGAGCAACCAGATGACTGAAAACCAAGAACACCGTAGTAAAACCAACCCCAAGACCGACAAGATGGCACCCAAATAGACCAGAGCGTCATCCAAAGCCAAGGAATTACATATTGCAGAAACACCATTAGTCAGGAGACTAAAGAACATCAAGAATGCTAAGGTGAAGGAGGGCTCATGGTAAAAACTATGGGCCGAGATAAAAGAGTGGGCTTACGTCGACAAGAAGCCTACTCCAGCTGCAGAGAAAATACAACATAGTTCCACTGTAAACTATTCCAATGCGCCGCTCATGGCCAGTTTCGGTGGCACAAAAGAAACAGCCGTCAAGTTTGTCATAAGCCGGTACCATAACTATTGGTTTTACTTCGACCAACCGGTTGACATATCTGGTGAAGTTATTTCCAAGCTGACAGGGTTATCAGACAAAGGAGACCCAGTACTAGTCAGTATAAAAGAATGACTGCTCGAAGAACTAACTGGGTCACCATCAGGCAAAAACTTGAAATGACTAATGATTGGCCACATCATAGCTTGAACGCTAGAGATTGTGGCCAAAATCATAGCCATTACACTCACAATGGCAATTCAAGGAAGTGACCTCAAACTAGATATGTTAGAAGTCGTCGACACCATTGCAACTAATGGAAAGATATATAGATGGGCTGAATATGTTGCTGAAATGATCAAAACCATCTATGAGGAATGTCAAGAGATGGGAGGAATTATCAGGTTTCCATCCCTTATCTTATGGATAGTAATGTTCTATATTTTCCCTGAAGGAAACAAAATTTTTCAAGAACTGAAAAAATTCCACATGTGGAGATTCAAACCCTTCTCCTAGAAAGGAACAATGATGGAACTTGCTAATGGAAAAGTGTTGTTGGAAAACTGGCTCTAGCAGCTAAAAGTCTGCACGACCAGATGGAGGGTGCCTCAAAACATCCGACGAAGTCTAACCAAAAAGGCCCACATTAAGCTAGAGCTCGACCATACTGCGGTGTGGTACATGCAGTGCGCCAAATGAAATGCAAAGGCCCTTGACTATAACCCGTCAGTCGAACAAATCTTTTGGGAACTATCTCGACAGGTGGGAGCAAAGATACCAATACTAGTGAAGGCAAAGGAAACCGACTTCTCGATAGAGGAGCCATTGACAGACCAAGAGAAGGAAGATAATTATGAGCTTAACCTCTACATTAGTACCTATGTGTCGGAGGAGACACCGATCGAAACCACTGGTCGACTACAAATCAGAATCAAACCTACAACAACACAGAGGGAAGAAACACATGCAGAACAGTAGTTAACCAATTTAGCTGAAGAAAATATCATCCCGACTCAAGAACCAAGGGAAGAGATAGAAGCTGAAAACCTAGAGTATGCTATCGCCAAAGAAATTATCACCAAATTGTCGAAGGAGATAGGAGCTGCAAGAAAGAGGAAAATAACACAACAACAACAACAAGGGAAAGGTAAGCATAAGCTTATCATTGCAGAGTCATCAGACAATGAAGAAGAACTGGCAGCTACGACCATCGACATAATAGAAAATGCCTTAGCAAACAAAGTGCCAGTCGAAACCCAATTCCAGAGATTTGTCAAGGCAGGAGCACTACAAAGTTGACTAAAGAAGGCCAAGATCACACACACGTCAATGCCTGAGAAAGTTGTAGATCTTGTGTCTACGCCTCCACCTCCATCCCCGACAAAAATCACAGAGGAGCTAATACTAGAACATCTCTCAATAATCCCACTCAACCTATGCAAAAATGCTATGTCAGAGGCTGTGAAGGAGAAATTCAACCAGGACAGAGACCTCCATGCATTTATTGAAAAACTGCCTGAGATATTCACATCGATGCAAAAAATCTCTACCAAAGCACCTCTATTTGAAGCTGGTGGATCCCGACAACCTGGCCAAATACTTCAGGGGCTAAAAATTTTTGCCACTGTGACTTTGACCTTCGAGAGAAATCCCAACAAAGAAGCTGAATTTGTCACACGTCGGACCATGACTATCAGTCTGACTGAACCTGAACCCCACCTACCAGCCTCTAAACCGACCAAAGGAGAGGAAGAAGAAGATATCGATGACATAAATAAAGAAATCAACCAACTCTTCTTCAACTTGGACTCACCACCCCAGATCGACAATCCACCACTTGACCACATTTATGCCAACCCAATCACACCCGACCATTCACCAACCCCATCACCACCACCACCACCACCCCCCAACTCAGAACCCCTAATCCAACCAGCTGCACAAAAACCAACCCCAACGCAACCATCAACACCAACCGCATCCACTTCTGGACCACCTGCATCCGAAAAACCAGAGGCAGTAGTCATACAACTACTTCAAACATAAATACCATCAACCATTGCTGCACAACAAACAAAAAATACAGACTCGACTTTTATAGGTACACAGGTGTCGAAACAAGCAGAAGCAGAGAAGCACAAAAATAAGAAAAATAAGAAGGACCATCATTGACAACCAGCAATGGTCCACATCAATATAGTTGGGTCGACCACTGCAGTCATTGCAGCCAAATTAAGAGATCCAGAGCTAGAACAACTACTAGAAGCGCTAGCACTCGAAGCAAAGACAAGGAACCAGCACAGACGTAAGGAACTAAACAACAAGGAAAAAGAATAAGTTAAGTTCTGTAACAAGTATAGGGACCTGGTCCAGTCTGTGATACTAGAACCGATAGAGGTCGACATCGACAAACCGCTATAAAAAGCTTATCAGCTGTTTGAAAGTGTGGTATCGATGCTCCAAGCACAGATTTAGGAAACAAAAGAGGAGCAGAAAGAAGAAACTGTCCTACTACTGATGGAGCAAAACACGGCCTTTTATGAAGCCTACAAAGTGTTGCAAGATCACATGGAGGAGTTTGTCATCACCGAAGAAGTACTGAGAGATTGGCCTGCTTACTATGGGCAAGTCTATCAGTGCACCAAGCAGACCCGACAAGAGGTCCAAGCGCTTGAGAATAGGAAAACCATTGACGAAGCACTCATAAGCACAATTGAGGATCAAATAGTGCTTGAGATAGCTAAACTCCAGAAGCTTGAGCGGGAAGCACATTAGTGGGTGCATCAAGCCATTTCCAACTTAGAAAAAGTAGACATCATCTACCCACAAATGAAACGACTCATGGAGACAGTAGAGGAAAAGGACCAGTTCATGGGTCCTGACATGGAAAGAATAGTTGAACTTTCCATTCAAGAGAAAATGTTGATCTTGTCAAGTCTGACTACACTCACCATCGACATACAAAAAATATTGCAGAGTGGGACAGATTTCCAACATCATCTAGCAGTGACAGCCCCAACAATTGTCGAAGTTTGTGTATAGAAAAGACCGACCATCAGACTTCACAACCCATAAAGATCAAGAAGAAAATAATGACTACTTAGACAGACAAGGAAGTTTTTGTACCTCCCTGTTTCTTCGGGACGGAGGAACGTTTTGTACGTGGGGGAGATGTTGGAGGAGCAAGTTGGTATGCTGACTTGAATGATAGCTGAATTAGTCGGTCAACCGACTAACTAGAGATTAGGTTGGCCACCTAAAGTCGTGTTGGTTCACCGAATCGACAGGTAGTTATTTTGTAACTGTTTTATAATCATATATATTAGGCTATTGAGCCAGATGAGAACTCAGTTCAGTTCTCTGTATTGTATGAACCCTCTCATGCTAATATAATCTGTTATTCTATCTACTTGTTCCTATCTCTTGTCTCTGTTATATGTTTAGTATGTATTATTGGTAGCCTTATGTGATCTGTGATATTACAACAAGTTCCAATGTTCTAGCAAATATCCTTGTTGAATATAATGCAACAAATCGTTGTACCAAGATTCAGGAATAGTGAAAATGGTACATACATCAATTAAGTTTAATTCATCTTCATTTTCCCAATCATGATCTTCATTATTGTGACTTTCCACAAGAAACTTGCACAACCATTAACCTTTAATAATGGTAGCTGGTTTGAATTCCAAATCATATTCTTGTAGTGTGATCACCCAATTTCCTCTTTGCTCGCCCAATTCATTTTGTACAAAAAGAGACTTGACAACTAGATGACGAATGATAATATTTTTTCTATTCTTCAAAATATTGGGGATGAAATGTTTCACTTCCTTGAATACTGCATACACTTGCTTATCTACGGCTGGGTAATTCAATTCGGCCCCTTGTAATCCAGTTCTCATGAATGATATTGGATATTCATCTCCCAATTCTTCTTTCTGAGTAAGCACTGCTATGAGAGAGTTATTTGAAGCAAAGGTGTATATAATAAAATCCTTTTCGTAATCTGGACTCCTCAAAGAAGGTGCATGAGCTATTGTTGTATTTATGTCTTTAAAGGAAGCTTTCTCATTTTCAATCCACTTAAACTGTACACTTTTCTTTACCATTTGCTGCAAAGGTTTCACAATTTGTGTGAAATTAGGTACAAACCTTCGAACAAAATTTATTGTTCCCATAAATGATTGCATAGCCTTTTTACTATGGGGCATGGGAATCTGAGGTATAGCCTCAACTCTCTCTGGGTCTATTGAGATTACCTTCTTTGAGATGATGTGAACCAATAGTTTTCCTTCAAGAAAAATGAAAATACTCTTATTTGGATTCAAATATATACCATGTTTTCTACAATGGTAAAAATATGTTTTAAGTCAAAAACATGGTCTTCTCTTTTCTTGAAAAAAGTTGTTACATCATCTAAATATACTACTACAAAGTGACCAACTAAACCTTGGAATCAGATATCCATGGCCCTATGAAATGCAGCTCTAGTGTTTATGAGTCCAAATGACATTCTCCTATAAGAAAATGTTCCTCACTTTGTGTGAAATGTAGTCTTCAATCGATCTTGCTCGGCCACTAACAATTGATTGTAACCATAAAATCCATATACGAAGGAGAACAATTCTGAGCCTGATACCATTTGTAGAATTTGTTTCATTGGTGTAACTAGATAGTTATCTTTGTTTGATGCTCTATTTAAATTTAGGAAATCAACACATAATCTTATCCTTCCTGACTTCTTCCTCACCGGAACTAGATTTTCTAACCATTCGGAGTGTCGAACCCTTAAGATAATCTTTGCTTCTAGTAGATTCTTTACTTCATTTTGGATCAAAGGCTCTAACTTAGGATGCATTTTCCTGAGTTGTTGTTGAAAGGATTTTACACCCATTTTGATAGGAATTAGAAGCTAGATGATGTGTGTATCATAATTTTTCAAATCTTCATATGTCCAAGTGAATATATCTTTATATTGTTGAAACAATTTATTGAACCTACGTCTTTCTCCAAACAAGTAACATTTTCCCAAATTGACATACTTGGGCTCAGCTTCTGTTCCTAAATTCACCATCTCATATTGCCTTGATGATTTATTTGTTTTAACATTAGCTGGTTTTCTGAATTTTTTTTGCAAATAAAAAATTACTTCAAGCGTTCTTACTCCTTTAGGCATAACATTTCCTTTGAACATGTCTTCGTTTTCTAAATCTGATTGACATTCTTCTTCATCAATTACATATTCTTTGAACGCTTCTTCATTGGTCAGAAAATTAATAATATGTTCATTGTCATCGAACACCCTTATATTTGTGATGTTGTCAGGTACCGATGGCCTGAAAATTAATTCAATAGAACACTTGTTATTATTCGGCACTAACCTAGAAGCGGAAGTATCTAATAAATTAGTCGTGGAATTTTGTAGTCTAGGGTTTCATTTATATTAAAATCATTAAAGTGTTCTATCAAATTCCAAAACTCATTTTGGTACCCTTTAATATGTGGAGATAAGCAATGAATGGTGTCTCCGAAGATGTACACGGGGTCGTGGGTTTGTAGTACTCGTAATTTAGATCTAGTACTTCTTCTTCTTCTTCTTCTCTTTCATATATAGGCTGGTATTCCTATTCCTCATCGCAAGAACCTCTATCAAAGTGTGATGTAAACTCGTAGGCTTATCCTCTAGTCATACTGCAACTTCATCTTCTGGTCATAGTGCTTCTTCTCTTTCCTGACCAAAATATTCTTCCACTTCTTTGACGTCCAACTTCTGGTTCAACTCTTCTATCACCAGGAAACATCTCAGCTTACTCCGCTCCATTTTTCTCACTCTTCTTTTGTGACATATCTGAAGTCTCTACGGGAAATTCTTTACTTGTTGGATTCCATTCTTAGGATCTCTTTCTCACATACGAGCATCTTGATCCATATTTTTAAAGATGTCAAGTATCTTCCTCTAGGTCCTTGAAAAAATTATCTTTCCACTTCACTATACTAACCTTATAGTGTCGACAACGATTTATGTGATATATCCGCCCACAATACTATCAACCCAGAACTCAATAGCCCTAGATATATGGTTTCTAGTTATTTTCAAACATTGAAACAACTGGGGACTCCAATATGTTGATTCTCCTCCTTGGAAATTTTTCTGCTAGGTTGCTAGCTTCAACAACCACTCACACAACAAAACAAGAAACTCACAAAACAAAATTTCATGAATGTCTGTATAATGGTATCGCTCTAACCACTGTTTCGAATTCAATTGTGATCCCTTACTTTCTTCTTGTGCAAACTCTAATGCTTTAAACTCTACCCAATCTTGAATTTCTAGCTTCGTTGGGTGCTAAGAAATATTCCGCCAAAATGATTCATGGTCCCGGCAACATAACCATTTGTTGGAATTTATCCCTTTGACCTAAGTTCAGACCCTTGTTTTCTCATCAACAAAGCCCAAGATACTGGCCCGACAAAGCAGGTCTCGTTGGACAACAATTGTGACGCCGATGCAGTCTCACCGGAGATATTATGGGGAACTTCCAAAACTAGGTTTCTGAATTTGGGTGGGAATTTATCCTCTCCTAGCACCTTACCAACTCACTCGACCAAAGCCAAGGGTTTTATTTCTTATTCTGATTGAGCTCATTCAAGATATTACTCTAATTATCCATCGACAGATATTACAACAGTTAATATACAACCTTATCACATATTCTATCTATCAAGAGTGCGGCACATGCATATAAGAAATTATTCATAAACAAATGTTATTCAATTTGTTTAGATCTAGTTATTCACAACATACATTCATTCAACATAATCATATTCGTCAAATACACATAGAGACAACATTTAACGTGGAAAGCCATCTGGGAAAAACCACAAAGGCGCTCTTCATATAACATGAGAAATATGTAGCACCTTTTGTCTGTGCACTCAGATTACATACTCAATTCTAGATATTCTCTACAATCTATACAAAATCCTCTCCTCTCATGCTCTCTAGTCTTGGATCTCTGAATTTTTCCTCTCCTTCGGTCTACTGTCGATCCACACACATCATGGATCAACTCTCTTCTGTACAACTCTACAACTCTTCAGCATCTAGAATAGGAGCCGACAAAGACTAACATATCAACTAGAACATGAGCAAGAGATACCAACCCGCACACAACTTGGGTTCTCCCTTTTATAAGATCTTACATGTCATAATCAATCTACTCTATTCTGTTAGCTGACAGGATGTCATTCCTATTCTCATACATTCAGTTACAATTGTCAGTAGGAACTATCAACAAAAAAATACAAATATGATTTATTACCAAAGCATGTGTTATTCTAACTTACTTATTACCCACGATCTATCAGGATGTCCTTTTCAAACGTTGTACTCTTCTTCTGTCATGGTTCCTTCCATCGTGGATACTCTTATTGCAACTTCTCTTCTGTCGCAGACTCTTCCATCACGTCTTATTCTGTCACGGTTCTTCCTCCATCATGGATTCCTTTTTCGTGCGACCGAAATCTTCGTATTCCTTAGCATAATTCTGGTTAAATTCTACATCTTTTCCTAGGGCCAACAACTCTATAATCGTTATGTAATTTTGTTGCACCCTAGTCAATGATCAAATTTATGTCATGAAGTATTGGATATAATGCATATGAATGGAATGAGCCCTCCCTTTCAAGTTCTAATTTATGCCCTAACATATGATGATGATATAATTTATTTATGATACTTATATATTATGTATATTGAACTATTATTTGATTACATCAGCTATTGTCCCATGAGTTTATATGAGATATGATTTGAGTGATGGCAGAACTATTAGTTAGCTCTTAATTTCGAGGTTGTTGTATGAGGATCACAGACTTGTAGTATGGATTATTTGCTAAGAATAATTCCTAGGATTGAAGTTGGTTGTGTTAGTCAAATTGATTAAATCCCTACACAACCATTTATATCTTGGAATACTTCTTTGGTTGAGACCTTCACTATTAATGGGATTGAAAATGCCAATGACTAGACTACAACAGACTCCTTATTGGAAAGTTACGCAGACCTTGGCCTCAAATTGAGCCAAGAAGTTTTCTCTCTCAATATTTAATAAAATCATACTCATAAATTAAAAGTATTAAAAACAATATTTTTCTTAATTGTCGAACATGAGGAGCATACAAAGATTATTATCCTTCTTGCTTTGCAAGCATTAATCTTTATTCAAAGTTGGACTATAGTAGTTGGTGTTGAAACTCAAAGTTATTCACTAATTCCATAGAGATTATCCTATATGGGAGAGATGTTGTCATGTAATTAACTTATGTGATACCAAAACATATTAAATAAAGATTAATCTTACACATATATATCAATTCTAAATCTTACACATATTTAAAAAACTAAAACAAATGTAGATCCATCTTAATCTTGACTATCTAAGTAAAAAAATAGAATAAATTTAAAATGAATTTACACTACTTTATAACTCTTCAAAATTATTTTTATTTTAAATAATTCATAACCACTAATCTCATAATTGTAACAAGTGGAAATAGTAACATAGTTGCTAAGTACCTGCCTCTTAAGAAAAGTTTCAAGAAAATAGTAATAGGTTGAATATAAAAAAAAAATATAATTATTTATTTTGAATTTTGAAGGAGTGCCATAGTGTATTGTCTTATATTGATACAATCTCTAGAAAGTATAAGTACACAATAGGTTGTGGTTTACGGGATCAAATGGTTGTAAGATAGATATAGAATGGAAGACAATTTGGAAATATTTTTTTATTCCTCTTATTCTTCTAGTTAAACCAGTGAGCTATCCATGCCTAGCTACATGTTATCACCGACATTCTTCTTGCTATCCATTTATCAACTATCAATTGTTTTTTATATTCTTTTTCGTTTTACCTAACATTCTTCAGTGTTAACCAACCAGTTATTTTTTATATTCCTTTTTTATAATTGTTTATTTCTAATTTTGAACGATTATCATAAAATCAATCTCGACAACATCCTCGTTAGTAAATGAAAAAACATATACGATAATCCACCCTAAATCTCAAATAAAAACGTCTATCAACATAAATATTTATAAATCTAATTATTAATTAATTCTATATAAAAATAACTCTAAAACATACTTCTTAAAATATATAGATTTTTTTGAATCCTAACATACATATGTTTTTTTAATCATTACAATAATATTGAAATGACGATGAATATCTCTTTATTCTAATAATATTGAAATGAAGATGAATGTCTCACTATTCTTTCACCTTTTTGCATAGTGACTCATTCCTATCCTCGATTGTCTCTCCTCATTACAATATTGACTTAATGGTTTTTTTTATCACTTCAAACTAGATAATTATGGATAAAAAAATTAAAAAATTTAAACTTCAATATAACATTAAAAAATAAAAATCATAAACATTTAAAAATTTATAAACAAATTTTATAATAAATAAACTTTTTCCTAATCACAAATTTAAAAAAAAAATTAAAATTTTGAAATGAGTCATTTATATTTATAATTTTTTTATTACATAATTCTTATCACTTATTATCATTGAAAATAAAAGCTTCTTAGAAGTATAAACTATGTGGTTAGACTATATAAATAGAGATCAAATGGTTGAGTGATACTTATAAAAAAGAAGACAGTTTGGTAATATTATTTTATTCTTCATAATTTTCTAGTTAAACGGGGGTTTCAGTGTTAGTTATCCATGCTTAGCTACATGTTATCATTAACATTATTGCTTTTATCTTATCCATTTATCAAGTATCAATTATTTTTTATATTATTAATCTTTTTATCTATCATTCTTTTACTTATTTGCCATGAATTGTAGGTTATCCATTCACCAGCTATGAGTTATCAATGCATTGCTACCAGTTATCCATTCATCAACTAGCAACCAGTTATTGTTTATATTAATTTTTTATAATTGTTTATTTTGAATTTTGAACAATTCCATTGAATCAATCTAGAAAGTACACTTGTCTCATCCTCCTCCATAGATAAAAAAGCATAGACCATTGTCCACCCCAAATCTCATATAAAAGCTTATCTGAACATTTAAAAAAATACAATTAAGTTTGTAAATTAATCTCAGTCATTGTTACACTATTTTTATGACACCTAATACACCTAATCTCACTTATTGTTACATTATTATTATTATAGACACTATACGTTTTATACAAGCAAATCATGACAAAAGAAAGAGCATATGCACAAAGTAGTCAAGTAAAATCTGGAATCTGCGACTTGTCGTCTCTAGTTTGTGTTAACCTATTTGAACACGAGTCATGCAATATTTGAATGCACAAATACATGACGTGCTAATCAATCAATGTTTGTAAGAGCTTGCATTTTGTTCCATGGATTCCAGGATTTTGTTTCCGGCTATCGCCACCGCCACCCTCGTTATCGTCTCCCTGCACGCTGCTACGGCTAAAAGTGAGATTAATATGGTGTTTTATATGCACGAGATTTTGACTGGAAGCAATGAGACGGCCTTTCCAGTTGCTGGATTTAATGGCCCTTCTTCGTGGGCAGGTAAGTTTGGAACCATCCATTTGGCCACGCTTGGAATTCCATTGTTGACCACGAACAACGTGTAGTATCTAGGCAGTGCTGCAACAGAGCTTGGAGGAGCTGTAACTACAGCGATATATACTCCTCTTACTCGCTTTGGGCTTGTTGAGGCAAGCATCAGCAACCTCTGATTCATGGAATATGCATGAGTTGTGAATGATGGACTATAAATGTTGAACTCAATATTGTTGGCATCATAATTTGAAACAGTGAATTGAACCGTGAATCTTGTCCCATAGGTTACAGAATCTTGATTAGATAGGGAAATGATAGTAGGCCTAGAGGTGCTGTATGATTCATCCAAATAATAAGGGCTGTATGCTTCTAGACAAAGCTCGGTTGGAAACGTCATTCCAGAGAAAACGTAACCAACGTGAGTGTTCGAGCCTCCAACAAAAATCCTTCCATCAGGCAATACGTTTGCAGTCGAATGATACATTCTGGGAATAGTGGTGACTGCCAGTACTCTAAATCGTTGCCCTGCCAATGCATTAGGTTTGTATAAATAGGGCACAAGAGCCGGATTCATTGCAAGTTCCCAACCTGCGGTCCCTTTCTCGGCTCCATTGATAATGAGAATTTGACTGTTGGGAAGGATGAGCATATCTCCCATAACCCTGGGTGCAGGCATATTCTCCATTGCCCAAACAGGGTTGGGATCTGTAATAACAATTCTTCCACAGCTTTGAAGAGCGTTTACGAAATTCCCAGCATTTGCTGAGGTGTAACCGCTGTCAGGAGCACCACCACAGATGAGAATTTCTATCCTCTGAAATCCATCAGATGCCGATAATGGCAGCACAACAGATGAACCAGAGGAGGGATAATTTCTGGGTCCACCTAGCATCGTGGGAAAGGTCTTGACCACACTATTTTTTCTGTAATCAAATAATATGGAATCCTTGTTGGTGAAGATGAAGAGATTTCCATTGGAGGAGAGATGGAGAAAAGGATAGAGATTGTTCTCCACATTGGGAGTATTTGTCTGTGAAAGAAACGGTAACGAATAAGATTTCCCTCTGGGCACGAACTCGTAGGAGAATGCTCACCTCCCTCCCACAAAAATAATTGTATTGTCAGGAAGGATCTGGTTGGAAGCATACCATTGATTCTCCTGAAGTCCATTAGAGCCTGCAACTTCATTCCAATCGCATGCAGAATTAGCACAGGGTACAAATGAACGAACAACCTTAGCTCCATCGTTGTATCCACCGGTGCTAACCAAAGTACCGTTACACATAAAGGCTCTAGATGAACACCAGGTATCAGTCATGACCATCAACGGCCTGACATTGTTGGTAGCGATGTTTTATTCAATGGAGTGAGTCGAGCAGTCGTGGGTGAGTGCTGTATCATTCGGATCGTCTCTGCAACGTCCATTTGGGAGGCGCAGTTGAGAAGGACCAAAATCCGTGTGATTAAACATGACCACTGTATTTTGGGAGGTTGTGGTCATATGCATGCGCGAGTATGCTGTCCATGTCGTCGATGCGTTCATTATTCCGAAGATCATACATCAAGCTTTCGACCAATGGAAGAAGAGGAACGAGGATAATTTGACACTAAGATGATGTCATAGTTGCCACTTGTCATCTGATGACATCATGTGGACACATGTCAACTCAAATCCAGATACCAAATCCCAATGTTGACATCACCTTCTATCCACCAATCAGTGGTTGACAAAATAGTTTTTTTAACAAAATTAAAAAAAATATTTTACAAATCCCTAAGTTATACTTTACAAAACAGATTTTAATTTTTTAAACCTGCATCAAAATAGACCAAAGTCAACCAAAGTCAAAATCAATCGATTACAATATACCTACTGAGGCAGATATAATAATATCAACCATCCTCTATTGTTTTTTTTGTGAATTAAAAAAAAACTTAATAACATGTCTAAATTCCATATTCCATGATGTAAAACTTGAGTATCTTTTATGTTTGATCTTCAATATGCTTGATCAAATTTATCCTCACTTTAACACCCTTGTCTGGTTAATTAATTCCATGTAGCTTAGCATGCCAGAATATAATAGAATATTTTGATATTTAATTAAATTATATTAAAACATTACGGATCCACTCTCTAACCACAATCCTTTGCACTAAGTTATTAAATGTTTTAATTTTCAAAATGTTTTTTTAAATATTTTAATTATAAAAATGATTTAAGCTTTATTTAAATGTATCTAAGATGAAAGTGATTTGTTTGAATGATCTTCATGGCCTATTTCATAGTCACAATCCTTTGAACTAAGTTTTTATTAAATATTTGAAATATCAAAATGTTTCGAGTTTTAGTGAAGAAATTAGTGAAAAAATTACTTAAAAGTATCCAAGACCAAAGTGATATACAATTTTAGTCACTTTTTATGTTTTTTTTTTTCAAATTAACATCATAAAAAAATTTCCACTTTGTTTGTTTATTGATTTTAATAATAATGATAACATTATTTATATATTTTTGTAAAGCCTTATCACAACAACTCTCAACTCAAAAGGAACCTTAAGCTCCTCTAACCTATTATGATATGTTATTTATTGGCACCATATCAAAATATTTTCTAAAGTTCAAAAAGAAACAAAACAAATCGGATTTATTATTACGGCATTTCTTTGTAGTGATCCTTAGTGTAATGAGGTGTTCTATGGTGGAGTTATGTACTCTAGAACCTGCTTGGATTTTATCCCACTTACCCTTCATTTCTAGCCAATCATTGATCTTCTTTTCTAAGATAACACTGCATAACTTAGCTAAGAGAGGGATAATCGTAATGGTCTGATAATTAGAGGGGTTATTTTTATAGCCACTTTTGAAAATAGGATTAATGAGGCTCTATGTCCAATGGGTAGGGAAACCATGTTTGACTTCTAGATTGAAGAGTTTGTGGATGTGCGGGATGAGGACAAGCCCTCCAATTTTTAATATTTCTGCTTGGAAACCTTCAATTCCTTTGGCTTTTCTATTTTCTAGGCGCTTAACCACAAAATATATGTCTTCTAACGAGAAAAGTTCTTTCATTGTAAGAAAGGATTGAATGTTATATTTGATATCCAAGGATTCATAAAGTTTTTTAAGATAGTGATTCCAATCCTTCAAAACAATATTACAACAAAAGATATTTAGGGACGCATTTACATGGTTTTCATAGTGACAGTGACTTGACTTGAATTTGTTGGATTGCTTAAGTGGGGGTATGAAATGGGGATGTATGAATTTGATACTTGTATTGTTTTGTTGGTAGAGTTTCAATGTTTCTATTAGTTGGGGTCATTTTTGGACAATTGGATGAAAAAACTACTAGATTTTCTATATGTATGGTATGGTTTCAATCAATTATTGAGGGACTAGGCCTAGATTCCTTGGGTAAGCAATAACACCCATCTACAAAGGATTTAATTATTTGTATGTTGGTGAGTATCATTAGATTTATAACAACTCTAGATGCAACATCTACAAAGGATTTAACTATTTGTATGTTGGTGGGTATCATTAGATTTAAAACAACTCTAGATGCAACATCTACAAAGGATTTAACTATTTGTATGTTGGTGGGTATCATTAGATTTATAACAACTCTAGATGCAACAGTGAACACATCAAGATAAGAGATTTTAGTGCTCTATAATTAGGTGCTTATTGTTGGTTGATTCTTTACATTTTCATTTAACTTTGAGGATAATCATGGCAACTCTTGTCACTTTTCACTTGCAGTTGAGTTGTCGTTAGCTAGATGTGTATTGAAGAACATTACTGGTGTGTTGTCTTGTCAATGAATGAGAGTAGGAAGTGAAAGGGGACAAGGAGAGAATATGCAAGAAACTTGGATGTTACCTTTAGAAGAAACATATAGTTGTTATACCCAAATCCTGTCACCACCATGTGCTAAGACCTTTGACTTACATATTTCCCCTTGATCCTGACACTTGGAGTGGAAACCCATGTTGTTTGTCAATGATTACATGAAAATACTCAGCATCGTGCTTTCCCTATTAACCATGAGCTGTACCTTGCTCGCACTACCTATATCATGTTTTCCATAAGCGGTGCCACCGCCTGTGGCATTTTGTCCGTAAGTGTTTCTTATCTAAACCGCTCTGTCATAAGAGGAGAAAAGAAGTACCCTAGGTAAAATGGGAAAAAGAGAAGTTTCTTAAGGCTTCTAGATCATGAGCCTCATGTCCTCCCTTATCCCTATCATAGTGGGTCAGTTGAGCTCGAGATCCCCCATCATAGGATCTTAGAGGCCACCTCATCCACAAATCTCTTAACCATTCCTATCCATTGAGCCTTATAAATACAAGCTCATGTCCATGGTTGAGGGGGAGAACTATAGAGGTGTTGTAATCTCACAGATCACATAAGGTTACCAATAATACATACTAAAACATATAAACATATCAGAGACAAGAGATAAGAACTAGTAGACATAATAATAGATTATATTAGCATGAGTGGATTCATGCAATACAGAGAACTGAACTGAGGTCTCATCTAGCTCAACAGCCTAATATATATGATTTACAAACAGTTACAAAATAACTACCTGTCGGTTCAGTGAACCGACATGACCTTAGGTGGCCGACCGAATCTCTAGTTTAGTCGGCTGACTGACTTAGTCTGCTGATCGACTAAGTCGGCTATCATTTAAGTTGACTTACCGACTTGCTCCTCCAACATCTCCCCCACAAACAAAACGTTTCTTCACCCCGAAGAAATAGGGAGGTACAAAAAATGTCTAAGTAGTCGTTTATTTCCTACTTGTTTTTCACGGGCTGTGCAGTCTGATGGTTGGTCTTTTCTGCACGCAGACTTCGACAATTGCTGGAGCTGTCACGTCTAGGTGATGTTGGAAATCCGTCCAACTCTACAGTATTTTCTGAATGTTGATGGTGACTGTAGTGAGACTTGACAAGATCGACATGGGATGGAAATTTGAGCTATTCTTTCCATGTCAGGACCCATGAACTGGTCCTTCTTCGCTGCTGTTTCTTTGAGTCGTTTCATTTGCGGGTAGATGATGTCTACTTTTTCCAAATTGGGAATGGCTTGATGCACCCACTGATGTGATTCTTGCTCAAACTTCTGCATTTTTGCTGTCTCAAGCACTATTTGGTATTCAATTGTGCTTCTCAGTGCTTTGTCAATGGTTTTCTTCTTTTCAAGTGCTTGGATCTCTTGTTGGGTCTACTGAGTTTGCTGATAGACTTTCCCGTAGTAAGCAGGCCAGTCTCATAGTACTTCTTCGGTGATGACAGACTCCTCCATGTGATATTGCAACACGTTGTAGGCTTTAGAAAAGGCTGTGTTCTGCTCCATCAGTAGTCAGACATTTTCTTCTTTCTACCCTTCGTTTGTTTCCTGAATTTGTGCTTGGAGCGTCAACACCATGTGTTAGAGCAAGGCCTTGTAGATATAGGAAAAGATGGTATATCGGAACAAATAAGTCAAAGGAAACAATAGCTAAAGTGGCTAAGAAGAGAAAGCTCAACCACTGCATTCAAGGCAGCGACGACAACAGGAGGGCTCAGCTACCCTCATGAATGGAAAAGGAGCAATGGGCCGAGGTATTAAAGACAAAGGACAGAAGGGGAGCAACTGAGGAAGCAACACCCATACCAGAGATTAGCGCCATAAATAGCGGAAGACTACAGAAAGTTGCAGCATGACCAGTAAGCGGTAGTTCAAAGTACAGATAGGCCGACTGTCACAGTTAGGGTTTTTGGGTTACTGTTGGGATAGGCCCACAGTTTTGTATCATTGTGAGAAGTTTGGGCCACCTATTTAAGCATGTATTTTGTATTATGAAAGGTTAGATAGTGAGACATTCAGGTAGTAAGACAGTTAGTTGGTTAGCTAGAAAGAGTCGAGCTCTGGTTCTATTATTCAGTCTGTAGTTATCTTATTGTAACCAGCATCCGACTCCTTGAGCATGAATGTAACAATCCACAGGGATTGGGAGAGAGAGAGAGGATATATTGTAAGAAGAAAGCAATATAGGAGGAGAAGAGATCTAAGAGAGAAGGGCTCCTAGCTGAGTGCGTGGAGTTTCCCAGAAGATATCAAGCTGCATAATAGGTTACATCGGAACTATGTGTACTCTCTCAAGATATAATAAAACACAGTTCCTGTGGACGTAGCTTCCTCCCTTGGAAGTGAACCACGTAAAATCCGTGTGTTGTGCGACCGTTTCATGTGATTGTGCTTTACCTATTTGCTATCTTTCATCTGTTACATGAATTTTGCTTATCAGTTAATGAATGCAAGTATGCTAGCCTTCAGTTTATAGTAACATAGAAGGTTAAATGCAAGTTGAATGTATCAAGTATTATGTATATGAGTTTATCAGTGCTTGATTCATGATAGTGACAGTTACTGTGTTAAGTGATTCTTGTATATTTAGTTCAGCAAGTTGAGCGTAATAGATTTTGAGTGTGTTAAACTATAGAAGCTGAGTGAGGTTGTTAACATCCTGAAGAAGGTTAACTGAGATACTATACCCAAAGAGGAATCCTCGGGGCCTTGAGAGTTGATGAGCTTATCGAGTCTCACTGTAGGAAATATCGTGGTGTAAGAAGGGCGATATCGCACCGTTGGAGGAGCTACGGTGTGAGATATAGTAGGTTAAGAGTTGAGCAAAGAGAAGGTTTGCGCATCGTCCTAGAAGTTGTGATGCGATAAGAGCCAGTCCCAAAGCAGAGTCAACTAGTAATAGAGAACCAACACCTTACAGAGAGACCCCACTGGTTAACTAGAGTTGAGAGGCACTAGGATGCTACAGAACCTAGTTGAGGACACATGAGTCTTCAGCCACCCCATCTGAGATCACTTTGGGTGAGACTTCAGGTCGTTCTGCAGCCTGTCACCGAAAGGGCCGGTGAGCTAGGGGTATTGTTGGTACATTACAGTAAACCCGGGTCTACCAGAAAAGAAAAGTAAACCAACAAATCATTCTGTTGCCTTAGGAATTTCCCAGCTCTGAGCTAACAAATGGTATTTTGAACAAACTAATGAGTTGATGTTCTGTTGGCATCCTACTAAAGAAGAACTTAACCAGTGGGTTGAGTCCAAGGAAAGAGAATTTGCTGAGAAAGAAAACAAGAGTCCTAGGTTAAGTACAGAGGACTGTTTACAAAAACATATCTTCACAGACCTGCATGAGATATTTTTTGCGACCTATGCAAATGAGTTGTACGATTGGTTGTCAAAGTTGAATGATAAGCATATATTCAAGAAGAAAAGGAACATTGTCTGGACACTGGAGCTGATTCACACCATGAAGAGTGTAGAAAATCCCATTTCAGGGGCAGTAGACTTCTGGCTTGCGAGTTTGCTGGAAGGTTTCATTACAGATTTTGCAGTTGATCAAAGAAAGAGTTTCAACGAAGCAGAGAGGTACTTCTTCAAAGGATATCGTGGTAAGTACTTGAACTCTTTAAACCTGTTCCTTAAGATGTTATTGTATGAAAAAGGAGTACTGGATATATTCTCAGATGAACAAGTTAAGTAAGTGTAATGTCACAAGATTTTAAGAGTGATTTTGAAGAATTTGGATGTACACGTAGCGGTAAGAAATATAAAGTAGATTTCAAATATTCCTTCTTTGAAGACAGTTTAGATAGTACTAGAGAACAGAGTCAAATTAATAGAGAAATAATAGTAGGGGGTATCCATTACCACCCTTATACCCCACAGAAACTGACCGGGACTCAGAATAATCCCGCAGGAACTCCATCTAGTAGTTCACACATAGCACATACTACCTTTACACCACCTACATCTACACTGCCTAGTGGTAGTAATACAACAAATCAGAATCCACCATGTAGAAAGAGAATGGGGGATGACATGAAATTACCTACCTTCTGGGGTACAAGGGTAGGAGACCCATAACAGCATTGGTTCCTATGTGAAGCTGTATGGACTATTAAACAGATCCTAGATGACAATACTAAGCTTGCCTTGTTGGCCACTACACTCAGAGAAAGAGCTTTAACATGGTATATGAATTATATGTTAGCGCAGATCAGAACACTCGTAGAGGTCAGGACCGCCATGATTAAGGAATTTAAGAAACCTAAGTCTGAGTCACAATGTATTACAGAACTTAAATACATTAAACAGTTACCCATAGAGTCAGTATCGGATTTCGATCAAAAATTTAAAGCTCTTATAGACCAAGTCAATTTTGAGTTTGCACCGGAGCAACATAAGGAATGGTTCGTTGCAGCACTTCTCCCTCATATCAGACTTCCACTCAAGCAACAAAAACTCCATACGCAGGATGAAGCATTGGAGATGGCAATGAAACTAGAGGCTTCGCCTTTAGCTGAAACTAGTGTAGGTATGACAAAATTATAGAATCAGTTAGCCAATCTCACTTTACAGCTACATGAGATTAAGAAAGGAAAAGAGGTTGAATAAGAATTATGGTGTACAAAGTGTAAAGGACATGGCCATACTAAAGATAACTGTCCAGTATTTGTGTAGTATTTAGCAAGTGGGGCTCCTAATCCCTTAGTACAGAATCAAGGGCCATGGTGTGAAATCTGTAGAACAAGAGGACATAGACCACCAGAATGCCCTTTACTTCAGAAGTATGTACAAACCCCTAAGAACTTATACTGTAACTTATGTAAGTCAGTAGGACATGATGAAAATAATTGTAGAGCTTATGATCTCATGATAGAAAGAAAACATGACTTCTACAGAGTCCAGTCAGAGACATCAGGTCTAGTAGTAGGACCACAACATGAACCGGCTCATGATGGCCGTGGTGGAGGATTCAGAGGATGAGGCCATGGTGGAGGCTTTGGCCGTGGCCATGGACCAATTGTTTGTTACAATTGTGGAGCCATGGGACATTATGCTAGAGATTGTTAGAACCCTACTACGACATGTAAGTATTGCAAGTCATATGATCTGCTATAGAAGAATGCCGTATCTTGATAGCCAATATTAAGGATCCTAAGCCAGCAGTAAACCAGAATATTCAGCTTATTGCTGCTGAGTAGAAAGAACCAGAACCAAGAGTCAATATTGTGACTCACAGTGGTGCTTCTACTAGTACCACATCGCAGGATACAAGTCCGAAGTGGGTGCGTAAAGCCACTAATAAATATACACTGCTTGACCTGTAGAAGAACAAAGAAACATTTCAGAAAGCTAAAACTTTCTTTACTAACCCTACACCGCCAAGATCGCAGGTATTGCCTTGTAGGGCTATACCGCAGCAGAAACCTTGTGGCGTTAGTCCTGTATAGTCATCACAGGCTACCACATCTGGAAGGTGCAAAGAGGATGAGTTGACAGGAAGTGTACAATCCTTCCTGCGGATTTGCTTGAAACTCATAAGAAATGAGAAAGACATAGGAGAGCTTCAGCGCATCATAGATCAATGTCATCAGTCTTCTTCTAAGAGCAGTGCGTAGTGTGCTATTCATAATATTATGGGCCATACAAGAACAGGAAGAGAAATGAGACTCACAGCACAAATTGGAGAGTTTGAAATGGATGAGGTAATCCTAGATTTAGGATCAGAGGTAAATGTTCTGACTAAGCAGACATGGGAACAGATGGGTAGCCCTAAGTTAGCCATATCACCTATCCATCTGCGATTAGCCAATCAGCAGAGGGTATCGCCACTGGGTTGATTACCGCAAGTACCAGTTGATATTGACGGAGTTCACAGATTTGTAGATTTTGAAGTCATAGAAATTATTGGCGATAGTAGACCGTATCCATATTTATTAGGTATTGATTGGGCAATTGATAACATGGCTGTTATCGATTTGAAGAAAAGACAAATGACCTTTGAGGACAAACAGATTCAGGTCATCGCACCGTTGGATCCTTTCCAGGGTCCTCACTACATTGAACCTATCAGAGCAGACGAAGAGGTGAGTAATATGGAGAGCCTCTATCATATGACTGCTAACTAGAGTGACTATATCAATCCCACCACAGAAGGAAATATCAGTTGGCAATGCAACAACTCATGTGCATCGAATTCAGAGGTTGGTTTAGAAAATTGGCAGAATAGACTTTATGAAGTCTCAGCTCGTAGATGTGCATTTATGACTAAGTCATTGCGATGGATTGGCGCAGAGACAAAGGATATTCCATCGTTTGATGGCTTAGTATATTTCAATGATTTTTTACAACAGTTTGAGTAGGAAATCCCCCATGAGCAGAGGATGACAGCTATTGACCTTGCAGTAAGAGCCACACCTGCAAGATGGTGGCATGCACATAAAGAACATATCGCATCATGGGATGATTTTAAGAGATTAATGATGATCAGATTCTCTAATGAAAAGGAGTGCTTACAATAGAAATATACAGGAGAAAGTGACCCCAGGTCACATATTAAGCTTTGTGAACAGAATTGGTCGGACATTCCAGAGGATGAATGGGTTCACCTATTCATTCACACTTTAGACACAGTCCCAAGGAACTGGTACATTGAGACAGAGTTGCGTAGAGGAACCATTACATGGCCAGTTATGATAGACAACTTTCTACTCACTTTCAGTTTTGAATTTGAGTATCCAAGCATTGATCAGGCTCTAGAGACTATAAAGACTAAGATATTTGATGACTGTACCCTATCAGTGTCTGCTCAATCTGATTGGGATATCCAGTTAGAACATGCGCTAGAATGTTACAACTTCGCAGCAGAGCCAGGTGATGAGGATGAGAATCCTCGTAGTATCATTATTCTAGAGTCAGAAGGGACTCGCGAAGTTGATGGACCAAAGCTAGATATTCCAGCTATCACAGAACCTATCAAGATTAAAAAGATCAATATTGGCACAAAAACAGAACCAAAGTTTTCCTCTATTGGAGACTATTGGGATGATGAAATGGTAGGACACATCGCAGATCTGTTACACGACTATCAGGACTTATTTCCCACTAAGTTTATAGAAATGAAGGGAATAGTAGGATATTTGGGAGTCATGAGGATACCTTTGAAGGAGGGTGCTAGGCCAGTTAAGCAGCGTCCATACAGATTAAATCCTCATTATAAAGAAAAAGTTAAGGATGAGATTGAGAAGATCCTAGCAGTAGGCATCATTGAACTAGTAGAAGAGAGCGAATGGGTTAGTCCCATGGTTGTGCAAGAAAAGAAAACTAAAGGAGAAATCAGGATTTGTGTCAATTTGTGCAAACTCAATGACGCATCACTTCATGACCCATTTTCGACACCTTTTACTGATGAAGCTTTAGACAATGTGGGAGGACAGGAGTTCTACTCCTTCACTAATGGATTTTTAGGCTATCACCAGATAAGAATTCATCCAGAGGATCAACATAAGACCACCTTTGCGACAGAATGGGGCTCATTCCAGTATATGGTAATGCCCTTTGGTCTTAAAAATGCACCAGCTATTTTTTCTAGAGTAGTAGTTGCTGTCTTTAAGGAATACATCCATAAATTCTTAGAAGTCTATTTTGATGATTGGACTGTATTTGGATTAATCGAAAAGCATATAGGGGATTTAAGGCTCATGTTAGAGAAATGTAGGCAATATCATATTTCTCTTAACTTGAAGAAATGTATATTCTGTGCGCCATTTGGTATTTTGTTGGGTCATATTGTTTGCAGACAAGGCTTGATGGTAGATCCTGCAAAGATTTCCATCATTGTAAATCTTTCAGCACCCAACTCAGTCAAGAAATTGAGGACAGTGCTTGGTCATACAGGGTACTATAGAAAATTCATCAAGGGCTATGCAAAGATCACAACACCTATGGAAAAGCTGTTAAACAAAGAAACAAAATTCCTATGGAATGAGGAATTCCAGCAAAGTTTAGACACTCTTAAAGAGAAGATGGTTACAGCACCCATCTTAGTATTCCCAGATTGGAACAAGCCATTTCATGTACATGTGGATGCATCTGGCATCGCACTAGGGATTGTCTTAACACAGCCAGGAGAAGGGGGCATCAATCACCCTATCACATACTCAAGCAAAAAGTTATCTACCGTGGAAAATAACTATACCACTACAGAAAGAGAAGGATTAGCTATGGTGTATGCTCTACAGAAGTTCAGGCACTACTTGTTGGGTGCCTCATTCAAGATGTTCACTAACCATTCCGATTTAAAGTACTTGGTCAATAAGCCAGTGTTAGGAGGAAGGATCTGCAAATGGTTACTCCTATTTCAGGAATATGATTTTGAAATTATTGTAAAACCAAGAAGATTAAATGCCGGACCTGATCACCTGTCATTGATATATTCAGGAGAATAACCAAGTAATTTAGAGGATAATTTGCCAGATGCGCAATTGTTTTCTATCCAGATCGTAGATGAGTATTATGCAGATATTATCCAATTTCTCACTACAGGGTGGGAACAAGTTGAGTTTACTAAGCAACAAAAGAAAAAGTTAGTTGTTAAAGCTGCAGACTTCACTTCGATCGTAGGACATTTATACAAGTTAGGTCCAGATGAAGTCTTGCGTAGATGTGTTATGCCGCAAGAGAAAGAGGCCATTATTAGAGAAGCACACTTAGGTACCGCAGGAGGTCATTTCGCAGGAAAGCCGACTGCACAGAAAATTCTAGCTGTAGGATTATGGTGGCCTACTTTACATAAAAACACCAAGGAGTTTTGCAAATGTTGCGATATCTGCCAGAGGGTAGGAAAACCTTCACGAAGAGATGAAATTCTGCTGTGACCACAGATTACACTGCGTGCATTCGACAAGTGGGCTATAGATTTCATGGGTCCCATCAACCCACCAGGGAAACGAACTGGTGCGAGATATATCATCACAGGAACAGAATACCTCACCAGGTGGGCAGAGGCCAAAGCAGTAAGGAATTGTGATGTTGCTACAGCTGCACAGTTCATTTTTGAAAATATCATAAGTAGATTTGGATGTCCAACATTTTTGCTGAGTGATCAAGGCACACACTTTCTGAATCGTACTATTCAGGCCTTGACGGAGGAATTTCAGATACAACATCATAAGAGCACTTGTTACGGAGAGAAATTCCTATGGCTTGGGGTACCACAACAGATATCTTTGACTCCAGAAATCAATCTTTCCCAATATGCAATAGAAATAAAATGTCTAACACTAAAGGATCAGACCTCGTACCTTATTCCAGATGGTTGAAGTAGATCCCCGTTGCGCTTTCCAATCTTCAGCTTGAATTGACATAATACTTCCTCAACAACAAGTAAACAATACAAGCATACTATATATCATGGTGTTAGATATATTCTAGCATATATAATCAATAATGTAAAAGCATTTGACATATTCCAATGGATACAATATTCAATCAAATACACATCATTGGATAGGAAAAGATAGTTCTTATTAATATAAATCAGAGATTACAAGATAGATACAACCTCTGACGGCACGTTTGCGAATCAGAGAAACTGAATCTCCCACTTAGGCCTCCACCACCTCAATCCTCCATCTCACGATAGCAAGCTCACTAGCAAAAGGCAAGCTTGGGAAGAACACAAAAGTGCTCCAAAGGGACAAAGGGATGCAGACTCAAGTATAAATTCCAGCAACAATGGACTATAGTTTCGTTGCTTTCAATCTCTCTATATGCCTTCAATGTACCAAGGGGTTCCTTATATAGCTTCACAAGGGATAATGAAGGGTCGAATCCGAGTGATCTCAAGGCATATGGAAGGCTAGGAGTTGAATGAGTCAGATCCATGTCAAGGAAAACTCCAAAAGGATTTGGATTATGCACACATCCTGACGTACGTGGTTATCTAGGTCAAACCCACGTATGTACTCGGTTATTAGGTAAAAATCCGCGTATATCATTTTTCATATAGTTTTAGGGATGATCAAGAAAACATCAAAGGATAAAATATGGTCCATGGGGTCTAAAGAGTCTGCATCGGGATAGGGGAAGGCCATACAAAGTGTTATTCACCTAGAGCGGTGAAATCCGCTATAACAGACGCCCCCTAATGTGTGAGGTCAGAGGGGTCATACGATGGCCAAAATACATTATAAGTCCATCCCAGAAGTGGAGTGATGAAGGATCCCAAATGGAAGACCAGCTAGCCAATCAGTATAGTACAATAATACAACTCTGCATATAACTGCAAGTACATATAGCAGTCCCGGATACATAAGAGTACAATGGCCATGAATAGGCATAATACATGATATCACATATGTGGTCATTGCCATGTACAATATACATAGATTAGAATCTCCATGATGAAGATATACAAAGGATCATGATCTCCAAAATGGCTGAATATATACAATAGATCAAAATCTCCATAGTGGCTGGAAATGTCTGACATACACTGGAATCAAGTCATGAGAGTTGAAATCTCATGAACAATGGCACGATCAAGGAGGTAGCATATAAGAGATGCCACTAGTCTGGAAGGTCTTCTACACAAACCGCTACGAGTACATGTCCTACTATGTAAATAGGGGTGTCGAGGTCGAACATAGTAGTCCATCGTCTAATTACCGGTCATTGATATATACCGTTAACAGATGCGAGATTACCCACCGATAATGATAATGGGAATCAAGGTGCTAGAGTGAAAACTAACAAGTGTGAATAAATGTGTTGAGGTCAAACACTTAAGGAATCCATTGATCAGGGGACATTGATGTATTCCCAAGAAACTGTCAATGGCGAGAGAACCTACCACTGATGATTGCAAGTCTCAAGGAACTCGAAAGGACTCTAGACTCCAATCCCAAAATAAATGATATGAAGTCGATGGGATGAAATCCAATGGAAGGAGGGCATTAAGGCATCCCCCACAATCCAACACGAGGTACTCAGCAAAGCTGTCTAATGTGGAAGGACTCGATCATAAGCTGCACGAACCAGTAACTGTACCGGGAATGGCCGACATGCAAAGTCAAGATAACTGAGGAATGGCCGACACAGGTTTCAACTTCCTTCGAACAAGAGCATAACGGAGTATGGTGAATGAATGAAGGTAGCATAGACTCTATATACAAACTGGGACATCTATGTGACACAGGAGGCATCACAGAGGCTCCATAGGGACTGGAAGCTTAACGAGTCGGTGGAGATAAACTCAGATAAACAAATACAGCTCCTAAAGTCAAACTACAACCCAACCAATGGATGTGATATACAGTGCTCTGTTCGAAGGCGACACGACTTGACAACTGCCAAAGATAACATCTTTCCTTGTCCGGATTTTTGGTTTTTTAATTTTTTTTGGACTTTTTCAGTTATTTGAAAAGCATGAAAAAAGAATAAACTAGCTTTATAGTTACAAACTAGGAGGAGACGAGTGTCATCAGGGCAAAAAAACTAGTTCCAAGCAGTGGAACATACCTATGTTCAATGCAAGGATACATGTGTAGGATATCGACACTCGGGGGAAAATCCCCTCCCGGTACAAAGGGAAATCAAGCTGCGAAGGATATATAAAAAATGGCTCTGCATGGCTAGACATGAGACAAGCTCGGACTATATGGCTGAAACGTAATGTCAGGGGAGCTGGCATAAAGCTCAATAAGGTAGGAAAATCTCATGATAATGCATTCACAACTTGGTATAAGGGGATTCTAGAGGGAAACAGGCCAGCATAAGATCAAGAGGAGTATGAGGCTCTTGTGAAATGTCATGGCAATACTATACAATGGACTCCCACACCCTAAAGGAGAAGACGTCGGCATGGGCACCAAATGCAAATAAGGCGCTAACTAGGGTACCCATGTAAGGTGAAGCTCTACCACTCACATCATGCCACTTCTAACAGCAACATGAAGGTTCCGTGATACCATGGAGTGGGTTCGTACCTAAGGTTAATATGGAATGGTCATAAGGCAATGCATAAGTGCAAGCGGATGTGATATCCTAACCTATATGCCAGTTCAGACATAATACCTGTGAGCGGCACGAATGGGTCAAAACCACGGAGAGAGTGTATAAGAACTGGACTCTACATGACAACCATATTAGTCCAAAACAACCCAAAATAGTCAATAAAGAATCCAAACTATAGGGAATAGGGAGGAATGATCATGACAAATGCACCCAAAGGAAACAATGCAGTGAATGATGGGACATAAAAAGGAAAGTAAGGTGTAGACCCAATGTTCACGCATCCACTACCACCCCCATGAGGGTGACCACTGGTGTAAAGACCAAGCAAAAGGGATAAAAATCCTACAAAAATGGAGTAGAGGATGGAATGTGACCATTCCCAAATCTATGAGCAAGGTAAGGGGTTGTGATGCCCCCAAGTATGACACCAGGGTCCATACAAGGACCAAGGATGGGTGATAGGATACCAGGCATGGTGAAAATAAAAGGACCTCAACTCAAGAGAGCATAAATATACTCAAGTCATCATGATCCCAAAGGCCAACTAGCGCACAAAGAGCACACTCCTAAGAAAATCTACAGCCAAAATACAAGAAAACCAAGGGGAGGATATGTGAGCTCCCGTATGAAGTAGGTATGTCTCGCCTAGGAGAGGCTCGAAACTCCCATACACTACAAGTGGAGGTACGTAACCAATTATAGTGGCCCTCAGCTTCAACGCATAAAGCGACTGTGCTGTCTGACCTCTACTTGGCCGGGACACATGCGTAATAACCTCTACAAGTACCCCTTCGATATCCTAGGTAAGGTCACTAAGGTCACCCCAATATAGTCAAAGATCAAGCGTACAGTCGCAGGCAGGATTGACCATATGGGTAGGGTAGAAAAGCCTGAAACTCTCGAAAGAGTCCCCAGATACGAATACAATCCTGGCAATACCGCCGGTGCTACTCAGTTATGACTAGGGGTCATCCCAATCAATAACCGCTCACACTGCCTCGTGCTTAACTCCTGTTTGAGAGGAGGATCCTGAGAACGATGGTTATACCAAGGATTTCACACACTCCCTGGACAGACACCTAAATGTTGTTGTTTAGTGATCTTGGAGAATTGACTTACAATGAACTATTCCAAGATCCTAAAACCTAAGCTTATTGGTGCACCCTAGAAAAGAAGAGAGTGCAATTCATTTTAATTTAGCGTTGATTTTAGTTGGCTGTAATTACTCAAAGGGAAATGGTCGTGCAACTAGTGATATGAAGACTCAGCAGTGAAATAAATATGTACACCATAACAAACAATGCTAAATGCAATCTTTGTCAAATGAAAAATAGGGTATGCCACTACATGAGATGCATAAATATATATTCCTTTACGAATGCCAATCCAATCCTTCCTATATGAAATCCTAAACACAACTCTCATCCAAGCAATCCAATGCAAGTACCTCCTCAAATCCATACCTAAGATGCAACTAAGAGTGCAACTACTTTGTATTTTTCAATAAAAAAGATGAAAAATGCAATAAAAGTCATCTAAAACTCTCAGTCTCTGCAGCAAGTATAAAAGACAAGCCCAGCAAGACACCGAGACAAAAAAGAGTAATGCACTAATGGGAAAAAAAAGGATAAATGACTAAAACTACTTTTAAAGAAAAATCAATGAAAAATCGGTCTCTGGTCACAAAAGAAGCATCCAACAGACAACATCAGACCCAAGGAAGACCCAACCACACTCACAACCCACCCAGCAACTTCCCACAACATCAAACTCACCAAAATGGAGGATGTACGTGACTGTATAAAGAACAACAGCGTATGTACGCGAATTTTGGCCAAAGATCCGCGTATATACACGACTTTTGGCCAAAAACCCGCGTATACAGAGAAGGCAGTGGTAAAAATAGGCCAAGGCCAAACCAATAAAGGGGAGTGTCAATGGACAAACATACTATAAAATGCGACACATAAACAGAGAGAAACCAAGAGCAAGTCAATAATATCAAGCCCATTTGCCGCAAACCCCCAAATAAAAACAAGGAACATCCCCAGTGGAGTCACCAATTCAGTTACGGAGAGAAATTCCTATGGCTTGGGGTACCACAACAGACAGCTTTGACTCTAGAAATCAATCTTTCCCAATATGCAATAGAAATAAAATGTCTAACACTAAAGGATCAGA
This sequence comes from Pseudotsuga menziesii, assembly GCA_001517045.1. Lineage (NCBI taxonomy): Eukaryota > Viridiplantae > Streptophyta > Pinopsida > Pinales > Pinaceae > Pseudotsuga > Pseudotsuga menziesii. The sequence goes on along the minus strand of LPNX010316213.1, from coordinate 181,784 downwards.
CCTCGTACCTTATTCCGGACGGTTGAAGTAGATCCCCGTTGCGTTTTCCAATCTTCAGCTTGAATTGATATAATACTTCCTCAACAACAAGTAAACAATACAAGCATACTATATATCATGGTGTTAGATATATTCTAGCATATATAATCAATAATCTAAAAGCATTTGACATATTCCAATGGATACAACATTCAATCAAATACACATCATTGGACAGGAAAAGATAGTTCTTATTAATATAAATGAGAGATTACAAGATAGATACAACCTCTGACGGCACGTTTACGAACCGGAGAAACTGAATCCCCCACTTGGGCCTCCACCACCTCAATCCTCCATCTCATGATAGCAAGCTCACTAGCAAAAGGCAAGCTTGGGAAGAACACAAAAGTGCTCCAAAGGGACAAAGGGATGCAGACTCAAGTATAAATTCTGGCAACAATGGACTATAGTTTCGTTGCTTTCAATCTCTCTATATGCCTTCAATGTACCAAAGGGTTCCTTATATAGCTTCACAAGGGATAATGAAGGGTCGAATCCAAGCGATCTCAAGGCATATGGAAGGCTAGGAGTCGAATGAGTCAAATCCATGTCAAGGAAAACTCCAAAAGGATTTGGATTATGCACACATCCCGACATACACGGTTATCTGGGTCAAACCCGCGTATGTACGCGGTTATCGGGTAAAAAGCCGCGTATATCATTTTTCATATAGTTTTAGGGATGATCAAGGAAACATCAAAGGATAAAATATGGTCCATGGGGTCTAAAGAGTCTGCAGCGGGACAGGGGAAGGCCATACGAAGTGTGATTCACCTAGAGTGGTGAAATCCGCTATAACAACACTCTACCACCCTCAAGCTAATGGTACGGTGGAGTCTTTTAACAAGATTCTAGAAAATGCTCTTACTAAGATCTGTAATAGCCAAAGAGATGATTAGGACCTCAAGGCTAATGCTGTATTATGGGCTTATCAGACTACATGCAAGAAACTTATAGGACACACACCTTTTAGCTTGGTGTATGGACAAGAGGCTGTTATGCCTATGGAATATATTATTCCCAGCTTAAGAATTTCTCAAATTACTGAGATGGCTGACACAGATACGATGAATGAAAGATTAGCGCAATTGCTTGGCTTAGAAGAAGACAGATTCATCGCAGGATTTCATCAAAAAGTGCAGAAGGCATGAGAAAAAGATTGGCATGATAGGCACATCAAGAGAAATATTTTTCAGACAGGAGACCTAGTGCTCCTTTACGACAACAAGTTTGTTAAGTTTCTAGGGAAGTTCAAGACACATTGGTTGGGGCCATATCAGATTCAGCAAGTTACAGAAGGAGGTGCCGTTCAGCTCAGTAAATTGAACAGGGAGCTTGTTCCTACCTTGATTAATGGCAGTAGGCTTAAGCTTTATAGTGATAGCCAATCCACCTCCCAACCCTGACTCACAGAACTAAGCGGTGCAAATGTCCAGTGTATTTGAAAGGAGGCATCGCACCCATAACTAGTCCACATCAAAAAAAAAAAGAGTTTGTTTTCCACAAGTCACAGGACGCTTGCAGAGTTTTTTTGAACATTGTGGAGTTCATGCCAACTTTTTGGTTCAGGATGATGCGGTGTGGCATTGCAGCGAGGCGATGTTCCACGTGCCACGTAGACAAGTTTGAAAAGGGATAGAGGGCCAGTCACTTCGCCTTTTGACAAGCAGTTAATGTAAATTTGATAGGTATACGTTGCCCTAGATTTGGAAACAATACAGTGATTTTCCTAGATTTGGTAAATCTTGGTCAAGATTGCCAGCACCTGCACGCAATATTCGAGGGAAATTTGATCGGATTTTCAGCAATTAATGAGGATCAGGACGACGGGTGTTATCTTTTTCATGCAATAAATGCCGCCGACAGGTCTAGTATAAGAGACTGTTGTTGCAGAGATTATCACCTTCAGTACAAATACACATATCATTCCAACAGAAGGGTTACTTTTGTGATTTTTGAGAGTTATAGAGCAATTTGTAGAGTTTTCCCTGTGCAGAGATACTCCAGTTACAGAGTTCTGGTTTTCCCATTTCCGTAGCCATTGCTAGTCCATAGTATTGCACTAGGTGGTGTATGTCCAAGAAGGAACCTTTAGAAGACGTTGTGCAATGATTCCAGCATGGTGGCCTCGTGTCTGCTATGATGACGCCGCCCAGGGTTGTGAAATTAGGTGCACCACAGTTCAGATAGAATCCAAGGATGAGGAGTCAAGCTCAGATAGTAGAAGAGTCCAGCCCACAGCAGAGAAGAAGAAAAGTGAGAAAAAGAGAGAGAAGGGCTACCGGCTATGTGCGTGGAGTTTCCCAGAAGATATCATGGAAAGAAAAAAGGACCAAGAAACATGCATCCAAGACTCAGAAAAAAAAAGGAAATAATAAAGGAACGAAGCAGAGATGTTGAAAATGAGAGAGACACAGAAAATGTCAAAGAAGGCAGTTACATTAAAATTGGAAAAGGACATGTCTCCTCATGAAAGTTTTACCAATGTGCATATATCCAAGTAAAGTCAAATTATTGAAATGCAGATCAACTTAAATATATGCTAAAAGACATCTACTTTCCATATATTCAGAACGATGATGGCTTTGATGCATCTGTTCAGACAAGCACTCCAGTAGAATTTGAGGTGAATGGTTCAAACCTGACCAAGGTAGTAGGAGGTGAGGTCGTTGCAACAAATTTAGCAGCCTATAAATGGTCCGCCATATATTCTGGAGCTTCACTTAAGGAAAGTGTTGACACTATTTTAGAGGAAGCGGCACAAGACTGTGTCGAAGCTATGGACAAAGATGTCACAGGACTTAGGGAGAGATTCACAAGGACTTCGCAGGAAGCCAAGGAGAAGCTACAGTAAGAGAATCTAGCTGTTAGTGGCTTGGGGATGAGCCACAAGTAAGTGTTAGGGGACTGGTGGAGCAGGGCCCCGCAGCTACAGGAAAAGTTGCTATATCAGAACAAGGAAGTCAAAGGAAATAGTACCTGAAGTAGCCGAGAAGAGAAATATCAACCACTGCATTCAAGGCAGTGGCGACGACAGGAGGGCTTAGCTACCCTCATGAATGGAAAAGGAGAAATGGGCCAAGGTATTAAAGACAAAGGACAGAAGGGGAGCAATTGAGGAAGTAGTGCTCATACCAGAGATCGACGCCGAAAATAGCGAAAGACTACAGAAAGCTGCAGCATGACCAGTAAGCAGCAGTTCAAAGTACAGATAGGCCGACTGTCACAGTTAGGGTTTTTGGGTTACTGTTGAGATAAGCCCACAGTGTTGTATCATGGTGAGACCTTTGGGCCACCTATTTAATAATGTATTTTGTATTATGAAAGGTTAGATAGTGAGACATTCAGGTAGTAAGAAAGAGTCAAGCTCTGGTTCTGTTATTCAGTCTATAGTTATCTTACTGTAACCAGCAGCCGACTTTTTGAGCATGAATGCAACAATATGTAGGGATTGAGAGAGAGAGAGAGGATATATTGTAAGAAGAAAGAAATATAGGAGGAGAAGAGATCTAAGAGAGAAGGGCTCCAAGCTGAGTGCATGGAGTTTCCTAGAAGATCTCAAGCTGCATAGTAGGTTGGAGCGGAACTGTGTGTACTCTCTAAAGATATAATAAAACACAGTTCCTGTGAACGTAGCTTCCTCCCCTGGAAGTGAACCATGTAAAATACGTGTGTTGTGCGACTGTTTCATGTGATTGTGCTTTACCTGCTTGCTATCTTTCATCTGTTACATGAATGTTGCTTATCAGTTAATGAATGCAAGTATGATAGCCTTAAGTTTACATTAACATAGAAGGTTAAATGCAAGTTGAATGTATCAAGTATTCTGTATATGAGTTTATCAGTGCTTGATTCATGATAATGACAGTTATTGTGTTAAGTGATGCCTGTATATTTAGTTTAGCAAGTTGAGCGTAATAGATGTTGAGCGTGTTAAACTATAGAAGCTGAGTGAGGTTGTTAATACCCCGAAGAAGGTTAACTGAGATACTATACCCAAAGAGGAAGCCTCGAGGCCTTGAGATTTGATGAGCTTATCGAGTCTCACTGTAGGAAATATCGCGCCGTAAGAAGGGTGATATCGCTATGTCGGAGGAGTTGCGGTGTGAGATATCGCAGGTTAAGAGTTGAGCAAAGAGAAGGTTTGCGCATCGTCCTAGAAGCTGCGATGTGATAAGAGCCAGTCCCAAAGTAGAGTCAGCTAGTAAGAGAGAACCAACACCTTACAGAGAGACCCCATTGGTTAACTAGAGTTGAGAGGCACTAGGATGCTACAGAACCTGGTTGAGGACACCTGAGTCTTCAGCCACCCCATCTGAGATCACTTCGGGTGAGACTTCAGGACGTTCTGTGGCCTATCTCCAAAAGGGCCGGTGAGCTATGGGTATTGTTGGTACATTACAGTAAACCTAGGTCTACCAGAAAATAAAAGTAAACCAACACCATGCTTTCAAATAGATGATAAGATCTTTCTAGTTGTTTATCGATGTCGACCTCTGTCGGCCGTGGTATCATGGTTTGGACTAGGTTTCTGCACTTGTTAAGGAATTTAACTTGTTCTTTTTCTTTGTTTTTAAGTTCCTTACATCTCTGCTGGTTCCTTGTCTTCACCTCGAATGCTAATGCTTCTAGTAACTATTCCAGCTCTGGATCTCTCAAATTTAGTTGCATCGACCGCAGTGGTCGACCTGACTAAATTGATGTGGAACATTGCTGGATATCCATGATGGTCCTTCTTCTTTTTCTCCTTCTCTACTTCTGCTTGTTTGGGCACTTGTGTAACTGCAAAAGTTGAGTCTGGATTTTCTGTTTGTAGCGCAGCAGTGGTTGATGGTATTTCTGTTAGGGGTGGTGTAATGACTACTGCTTCTGGTTGTTCGGCTACAGGGGGTTTAGAAGTGGTGGTTGGTACTGATGGTTGTGGTGGGGTTTGTTCTGGTGCAGCTAGTTGGATTAGAGGTCCTGAGTTGGGGGGTGGTGGTGGTGGTGATGGAGTTGGTGAATGGTTGGGGGTGATTGGGTTGGCTGAAGTGAGGCCAAGAGGTGGATTGTCGGTCTGGGGAGGTGAATCCAAGTCGAAGAAGAGTTGGTTTATTTCTTGATTTATATCTTTGATATTCTCTTCTTCCTCTCCTCTAGTCGGTTCAGTAGCTAGTGGTTGGGGTGCGGGGTCGGTCGGAGTGATAGTCATGGTCCGATGTTCTACAACTTTGTCTTCCTCTTCGGGGTTCTTTTCGAAGACCGAAGTCATAGTTGCAAAAGTTTTTAGTCCTTGAAGGACTTGGTCAGGTTATTGGGATCCACCAACTTCAAACAAAGGTGCTTTAGTAGATAGCTTCTGTACCGACATGAATATCTCAGGCAGTTTCTCAATGAATGCCTGCAAATATCTGTCCCAGTCGAGCTTTTCTTTCATGGCCTCTGACATAACACTCTTACACAAGTCCAGTGGGATTATTGAGAGTTGTTCTGGTATGAGGTCTTCTGTTACTTTTGTCGGGGATGTAGGTGGAGGCGTAGACACCAGATCTACAATGTTTTCAGGTGTCGACATGTGTGTGATCTTGGCTTTCTTTGGCTGACCTTGTAGTGCTCCTGCCTCGACAAATGACTAGAATTGGGTTTCCACTGGTACTTTATTTGCTGTGGCATCTTCTATTATGTCGATGGCCATAGCTCCTAGTTCCTCTTCATATTCTGATCACTCGGGAAGGATAAGCTTGCGCTTACCTTTCCCTTGTTGTTGTTGTTGTGTCCTTTTTCTCTTCCTTGTAGCTGCTATCTCCCTCGACAATTTGGCTATAATTTGTTTAGTGAGGGCATATTCCAGGTTTTCTGCTTCTATCTCTCCCCTTGGCTCCTGGGTCAGGATGTGACTTTCTTCCACCGGATTGGTTACCTGTTGTTCTGCATGTTGCTCTTCTGCATGTGTTTCTTCCCTCTGTGCCATCGGAGGCTTGATTATGATCTCTAATCGACCAGTGGTTTTGACCGGTGTCTCCTCTGACACAAAGGTACTAATGTAGAGGTTAAGCTCATAATCCTCCTCCTTGTCTTGGTCGGTCAAGGGCTCCTCTATTGAGAAGTCAATTTCCTTTGCCTTTGCTGGTATTGGTACTTTTGTTCTAGCTTATCGAGAGAGCTCTTGAAAGATCTGTTTGACCGACGGGTAATAGTCGAGGGCCGTTACATTTGATTCGGCACCCTGCATGTACCATACCACGGTATGGTCAATTTCTAACTGAATGTGGGACAATTTGGGTAAACTTCGTTGGATGTTTTGAGGCACCCTCCATCTAGTCGTCCAAACTTTTAGTTGCTGGAGCCAGTTTTCCAACAACACTTTTCCGTCTGCAAGTTTCTTCAATGTTCCTCTTTGGGAGAATGGCTTGATTCTCCACATCTAGAATTTTGTGGGTTCTTCAAAAATTTTGCTTCCTTTAGGGAAAATATTGAACATTACAATCCATAAGATAAGGGACAGGAACCTGGTAATTCCTCTCGTCTCTTGGCATCTCTCACAGATGGTTTTGATCATTTCGGCGACATATTCATCCCACCTGTATATCTTTCCATTAGTCGCAATGGTGTCAACTGCTTCTAACATGACTAATTTGAGGTCGCTTCCTCGACCTACCATGGTGAGTGTTATAGCTAGTATTTTTGCCAGAATCTGTGGCATTCGGGCTGTGATTTGACTAATCATTAACCCCTTGGAGTTTTTTCCCGATGCTGACCCGGTTAGTTCATCGACTAGTCCTTCTTTGATACCGACTAGTACTGGGTCTCCTTTGTTTGATAGAACTGTCAGCTTGGAGATGACTTCCCTAGAGATGTCGACCGGTTGGTCGAAGTAAAACCAGCCATTATGGTACCGAATTATGACAAATTTTACGTCATCGACATGTAGGATATCTACAATAATAGGTGTCTATTGTCAGAAGTGTAATGGAACTGCTGCTTCTTGTCCATAAACTAGTTGAAAGGGGGTTTGGTCGATTGAGCATTTGTACACTGTTCTGTATGCCCATAATACTGTAGGTATTTTCTCATCCTAGTCGTCCTTATCAGCATTACATATTTTTGTTAATCCTTTTAATAATGTTTTGTTAAATGCTTCAATTACTCCATTCGACTGAGGATGGTATGCTGTACTCTGACGATGGTCGATTTGGAATTGGTCAGTTAGGGTTTTGATAGTTTTATTGATGAAGTGTGTTCCTTGATCACTGATTAAGGTTAATGGACATCCAAATCTGGTAATGATATTCTCATAGATGAACTTAGCAGCTATCTCACTGGAACATGTGTCGACTGGTTCTGCCTCTGCCATTTGGTTACATATTTGACTCCAGTTATGATATACCTTGCACTTGTTCTTTTTGCTGGTATAGGAAATGGTCGTATGAAGTCTATGGACCAAATTTCAAATGTCAAAATTGGGTTTACTAATATCAAAGGCATGTCTGTGCTAGGCAGGGGTTGAACTAGTCGTTGCCATCTGTCACATTGGCTTACAAAATTTTTGCAATCTTTGTAAAGTTTTAGCCACCATAACCCTAATTGCTGGATTTTATTTGCAGTTGTGTCTACTTGGAAATGTCCCCCTACAGGTCCATAATGAGCTTCATGCATAATGTTGTTCCTTTCATGTTCTAGTACACACCTTCTAAGGATGTCGTCTAACCCTATTTTGTATAGGAACCCATTTATAAGACTGTATGGTGTAGCCTTCATAGCTAATATCTGTTTCTTCTTTGTACTCATGCCTTTTGGTGCCTGACCATCTTCTAAAAACTGAGCTATTTCCTATAACTCTACCAGGACTACTTCTATCTGAAATAGATGTGCATCTAGTAAGTCGTCTTCGACTTCTGTCGGTTCCTCTCCTGTGTTGATTCGGGATAAATGGTCGGGAACAACTTTTAACTTACCTAGTCTGACAATGACTTCAAATTCAAATTCTTGAAATAGAAGTAGCCATCGATAAATTATTCCATGGTGTAGTGGTTTATTAACGAGGTACTTAATTTCCTGATGGTCAGTATAGAATATAAATGGGTTAGCTAAAACATAATGTTGATATTTTTGTAGTGCGAATACCATTCCTAATGCTTCTCTTTCTGTTGTTGAATAATTCCTTTCATCCTTGTTTAATTTCCTGCTACTGTAAACTATAGGATAATCCATTCCATCCTCTCCTGGTTGAGTTAGGATTGCTCCTATTGCTAGACCTGATGCATCAATATGAACATGGAATTTGATCGACCGGTTTGGAAACCTTAGTATTGGTGCTTCAACTAGTTTTCTTTTTAGTTTTTCAAATGATACATGACACTCCTTTGTCCAGTCGAAATATTTATCTTCCCTTAATTGTTCTTCTAGTGCATAGGTCATATCTGCATAGTATCTTATGAATTTTCTATAATAGCCTATATGACCTAGTAACAATCTGACTTGTTTTGAGTTCACTTGTGGTTTTAAGTCGAGGATAATTTTGATTTTTGAAAAATATACCTTGATACCTTCTTTACAGACAATTTTCCCTGACAATATCCCTATGGGGGTCACAAATATGCACTTCCTGATGTTTAAAGCTAACTAGATTTGTCGACATCTTTCCAACATAAGTCTTATCCATTTGCAATGATCTTTTAAAATGGAGTATATTGTCCAATAATCAAAGTATATTGCCATGGTTTTGTAAATATATTCTTGGAATGTCTTGACCACAATTCTAGAGAATACTGTAGGTGCATTCTTTAATCCAAAAGGCATAACCTTGTAAGCAAATGAGCCAAATTCACATACAAATGTTGTTTTTTTTCTGATCCTCTTTAGCTATTGGAACTTGGTTATAAACTGAGAATCCATCTGTAAATGAGTAGCATTCATGTCTTGCAACCTCATTTAAGATTTCATTTGCATAAGGATTTGGAAATGGGTCTGTTAGTGTCACTTTATTTAGCTCCCTAAAGTCGACACAAATTCTTAGTTTGGTCGGATCACGTTTCTTAGGTTGAACAACCATTGGAATTGCCCATTCTAATTGGTCAATAGGGTAGATGATGCCTGCTGCAAGCATGCTATGAATTTATTTTTTGACTATCTCTTTGTATTTGTGAGCTAGCTTATATGGCCTTTTCTTCATAGGTCGAACATCAAGTTTAGTGTCAATTTTCATTTCACCCATTTCATGGACTAAGCCTTTGAGGTGTTTATAGTCCCTGGAAAATACATCCTAGAACTCCTTTCACAAGTTCACTATTTCTATTGTCTACTCTTCACTCCAGTAATCACCAATCTTTGCCATTTTTGGTCGGTCGTCATTTGAGATGTCAAATTCTCTCGTTTTGACTTTAGCATTTAGCCATTTAGGTGCTTTGGCTTCATTGACTGGTCGACTTCCTTCTTTAAACTGGGAGAATGTGGCAGGGAAGTTAGCGACAATCATTCAATTGGATTCCTTTTTGTTAGTTGTTTCAATTTTAAGCATTGTGTGAATAGGTTTGGGCGTTTCGACATGGTTTGATTTCCATTTGAAGCTTTTCCCTTCTCTATTTTCATTTTCTAACTTAAGTCTTGTTGAATGTGGTATTGTCCTGTTTTGTATATTGTTACAGTTCATTGTCTGTCAGTTATCTTTTAAGGGTTTGTTTTCTGTCAGTTGTATAAATTCTTTAATCTGTTTTGTTGTTTCGACCAAGTTTTCATTTTGTGGGATAAAGTTGAAATCTTTAATGAAATTTTCTTTGAGTTCATGCCATATGAATGTTTCACCTCTAGCTTCTTCCATTTTATACCATTTGTTTGGTAATTCAAGGAGGGTTGATGGAAACAGGTGTGGCCATGCTCGTTCATCCTTGTACCCAAGTTTTCTCCATTCTTTTTCACATGTCTTAATATGATATTATGGATTCTTTCCTTGATAGAATATAGGTATCTGAGCTTGTTTGGTTAACTTCTTTTCTCCAAAACTTTCTACAAAATAATTTAAAGCTGTTGTCTAGGTATACAGTCTTGTTTGATGGGTATCCCACCATCTAGCAGCTTTTCTTGTAAAAGTTTCTACTAAACTTTGTAATCGACCATGTTCCCGAATGTTTTTGGAAACTTTTTCTATGTGCATGACTGGTTATTCTCTTTCTTTATATCTTGGTATTTGTGTAGTATTTATATTTGTAGGTTTTAAAGTAGGGTATTCCCTAATTTTCTTCTCAAAGATTTTTGGGACAATGGACACTATGAAGCACTGTTGGGTGGGATTTTTTTGTATTTTTTTGATAGTCAGAACCCTCTTGTTTGTGTTTTGTAGTTCTCGACTTCCCAATCATATAATTCTGCGTCTGAATTATAACCGATTGATTCTTTTTTACCTAAGTAGAGTTTACCATATGTGTTAGGTTCTATGTAATCTTCATTATTCTATGTCTGATAAAGTTGTCGGATATCAACTTCTTCCTCTATAGGTTTTATCCAAGGTTCTCCTTGGGATGAATTAATAAGTACAATGACCTTTTGTCCATTTCCTTTTAGTTTTATTCTCTCTTTGTCTAGGGATATCGATGCTTTCATCTTTCTACCCCAAGGTTGACCTACTAACGTTGGGAAGGAACTAGATCCTTCCTTAGGGTCAATGATTTCTAGGTCTACTTTGGTCGAGATTCCTTTTATCGTTGTATCAACATTTTTCTAGACTCTAATAGGTTCAATTAGGCCCTGGTTGGCTAGTTTCAAGTATATACCTAAGTCGTATAGTCAAGGTCTGCCTAGTTGTTCCTAAATGTCACGAGTCATGATGTTTACTTGTGATCTGAAGTCGAGCACAACTTGTCGGACATGGTATCCTTCAATTTCCAGGTCGACAAGTGGGTCGGCATCACTTTTATATTTTTGATTTAGACTGTAGATATTCTTTGTTTGTTTTTCAGAGTTGTTGTGTTTTATTTCATATAGCAAGTCGATGAACTGAGATACTGAGTTATCTTTTCATACAAGGTGTATTAATTCTTTTATTTTGTTATGTCAATTGTCATTAGCCTCTTCCTGTTGTGCAAATTCTATGAATATATTTGTTGCTTCTTTATATGCTTGTTTTTCTTTAAGTGGACCAGGGTAGACATTCTTCTCTTTTATTTTGCTGATTCTTGGTTATCACTTCCTGTTTTTGTCCCTTGTCGGGGGGTGAATCCACGGACCTGGGTAACACTTTTTGGCAAGCGCATTTCGGCAAAAACCAAAAAACGTACCTCGGTCGAGGGTTTAACAAGCCCTCGACCGAGGTTTTTTCCAGCCCTCGGTCAAGGTATTTATTAACCCTTGGTCGAGGTATTAAACCCTCGACCGAGGGTTAATAAATACCTCAACCAAGGTGTTAACTCGGTCGAGGTATAGATCTCGGTCGAGGTAAATACCTCGACCGAGGTGCCTCTGTCAAAAAAAACTATAAATAGAAGCGGCGGACCCATTTTTTAAATGAACATGATCATTACATAACTGAATTGTATTTAGTCGAGGAAGCACTAAATTATCAAAGACTGCAAAATATATTCATTACACTTTGCTGAATCCTTCAACAACTCATGAAAACCTGAAAATGGAACTCTCCACAAAAAACTTTGCCTTCAAACATTAAAGACACTCCCTGAAGTCCCTGATACAAAACGAAATGGAGCCATTTTTTGGTAGTGAGATGCAACTGCAAGCAGTGAAAGCTTTTAAATTTTGAAAATAGAACTCTCCACAAAAAAATTTGCCTTGATCTCCATAAAAGTCTCTCCAAATCTCTTTTGTGGTTCGCTATTTTCAATATTTGAAAAGTTTTCACTGCTTGCAGTTTGCATCCCACTACTCAATAAATGGCTCCATTCCGTTTTGTACCAAGGACTTGAGAGAAGATAAATGATCAAGGATATTAAAAATTGTATGAAAGAAGGCCTACCTAAACTGTTATAAACATGCTCTAACAACCATGTGTATCTAACTCAATAAGACAAAAACTTTAGGAGGGCTCTTCCAAATATAATGATCACAAGATTCACAACAAGTACAAAATAACCCAAGAATTATATGCAACCATGAATGATTAAAGAACAATCACATATGAAACCATTAATGAAATCATCCTTCAAGAATATTTGAAAAGTTTGTTTGAAATTCCTCTGGAGCGGCCTTCACACTCCCACATTCAATTCACATTAGATACATATATTTTACTAATATTAACTTACCTTTGTGGTCCTTCGCTGGAAATTAATAAAATTATCATATCTTATCTATCTTATCTAAAATGGAAAGAAGGAAAATGATGCTCCCCTAGTGGTCCACAAATAGCGATAATTGTTTCTCATTTCACCTATCCTATAACATCAATCCCTTCAGACGTGAGGAATTGTGTGATGTTTCCCCACTTGAAGTTGTGATGTTCTTTTATGAAAACCCTATATTTGGAAACTTCATGATTTTAATGAGTCCAGGTAGTATAGTGTAATTGTTACTTTGAGGAGAAAACTTTATAAGGTCCCAACAAGGTAGTTCGTACTACTACAATATCCTTGATATCAACAAAGTAGTGTCAGAAAGTAATCTCATAGAATTGGAAAACTTTCCTCTTCATAGTTCGATCATAAGGTGTACAAAAGGTCATTAATACTACCATATTATTGATCATAAGGTGTACAAAAGGTCATTAATACTACCATAGTATCAATCCTAGGTCTATCTACACAACAGAAGCCGGTGGAAAATATTGTAGAGGAATACATAGATATATTTTCCTCACCTAAAAAGGTGTCATTGTGCAATTATCAAGTAAAACACTTAATTAGGTTTTATACGCGATGCTCCCTTCCTTAATGGTCCATATACATATTCTCTATTTTGGAGAAAGAGGAAATAAAATGTCAGATTCAAGATCTCATCCGAAAGAGAGACATTCAACCAAGATCCTCGCCTTGTGGGAGCCCAATTATGTTGATGTACAAAAATAATGGGACATGGTGACTTTTTTAGTAGAACTTGGGTGGAACATTTGCAACACATTCATTAGATTTCGATCATCATATGACAATACAAGTTATATGTCAATTTGGAGAAGTGTTCATTCTACATGGAGATAATTCGGTATTTACGATACATTGTGACATGATGTGCATGTTGACCCATCCAAAATCCAAGTCATTCATGATTGAATGACCTTAACGACTCTAACATATCTCCACATATTCTTAGTCCTTTCCAACTTTTACTATGGGTTTGTGTTGAGGTTCTCTCATATTTATTGGACCTTAATCCAAGTGACCAAGAGTAGAGCCAAATAAAATTTCACTTGGGGTGTGTCACAACAAAAGGAATTCAATGATTTGAAGCAATGCCTTGGATTGACTCCAATCCTCACTTTTCTAGACTTACAATATCCTTTCGAGATTGAGACAAATGCCTCTCACTATGCTATCAATGTAGTCCCCACTTAGCATGGACATCTAAAGGACTATCATAGTGAGACACTCTATGATTGTGTTCATCGGTATTCCACCTATGACAAGGAGATGTAATCCATTATGCAGACATATCACCAATGAAAAAATTACATCCTAGGAAAGGACATGATCATCCACACCAATCACAGCCCCCTCCAATTCATACACATGTACGAAAAAAATATTGAATGAGTGCTATCAAAAGTGGTCCAAATTCCTTCAATAGCGCCACATAAACATCAAGTACAAGAACAATAGCAAAAATCAAGTTATAGACCTGCAAGTGGCCCCAATTATACAACATAGACCTTGAATTTGTTTTTACCTATCATAAACTGCATGTATGAAGATCGGTCTCAAACTTCCATCTCTAGGATGAAATTTTATGCCATCTTGGCCACCTATGTGTTCTTTTAGAAGAGTGTGAAAAGTTGATCTAGTGGGTGCATTACAATCGACTAGCAGGGCACTTTGGCGTATAGAAAAGTGTGGCAGCATTGGAAAGTAATTCTACTAGCCGAAGCTATGGAAAGACATTGGTAAGTACATTAGATCACACATCTCATGTTCCATTGAAAAAACCTACCATCAAGAAGCAACATAACAAAGGGAGCCTAAGCACAAGAAAATATACGATGATAAGCAAGTCAATACTTTTAGCATGGATGAAGAAGACTTGGAAGCATTACGAGAATCACTACATGAAGCCATGTGAGAAAGCTTGCAAGAAATATATAGATGGTGATCAAAGTTAAAAAATTGGTATTATAGAGCACTTAAACGAACTTGGTAAAATTGTTGAGTAGTTTTGAGTCGCAGTTGACCACCCGCCTTAGGTAGTTGACTCGTAGCATGAACCCGGTCCCTCCTAAGCACCAGAACCTCATATGATAAGATTGGTTCACCTAATAACGATACAAGTTGGTGGAGAGGAACTAGATCTGGGAACCCCATAATTCAATGATGTTGCCAAGGACATTGGCTAGGTAACCATAGATTTTTCGCATGTGCGATTGGATGCTGTATATGCATTACAGAAAGCTGCATTTGCAGAACTCAAAGTCAAAGAAACTGCTGTTGGAAAGCAGGCGAAAAAATATGAAAAGGTTATTAACAAAATGAAGGAAAAATGAAGACAAATAATAAATTTTTTATAAAAATTTATTTGAAGAGAACGTCACAACCCTAATAATCCTACTTATTGGGTTTACGACGATGATCCGATAACTAGGTTTAGATTGAAGAGGACGTCATGCGATTGTTGCAACTTGCGTTTATCGTTTTCAATGTAAAAGTGAATATTGGGTAGTGATGATTTCGATTCAATTTCTCAGATCTCACACATACATATATAAATGTATAAAGAGGCTGCCCATCAACCCAAATAATTTTTTTAATAAATATGATTAATTATAACCTGTATACACGCAAAATTAATGAGTATTGTCGTTTGGATTGTTTAA
>LPNX010316213.1:128716-164707 GCA_001517045.1 Pseudotsuga menziesii | reverse complement strand
AAAAAACAGACTTAGCCCTCATTCAAGCAAATGGAAAATTTCCTGTGCCTTGCAGAGGTGTAAACCCTGCCATTCCTAGCACATAAGTGAGTGGAGTTGATACCAATAGATTCACCAATGAATCTTCTATCCATTGAGATATCATACACGCATTTTAGCATTCATATGATATTTATTTTTTAATTACTTCTAAAACTTATACTTAGAAAACCACACTGCAACTTCGAAGTAGCTCAAAGAAAAATCCGCAGAGTTAAAAATACACAGCCAAAAAATTCGTAAAAATGCACACATCACATATTGACGTGTCCTCTTCAAAAGGGTATCTTTGGTTTTTCAATTTTTGAAAAAATAGAAAAAATTCCTTTACGTGGACAAATATGTGTTTAAAACGATGCTGAAATCGAATGTGGTCACTTTCGAAAAATAATAAATAATTGTATAATGCGAAAAAAATTAACAAAAAAATATGCACATCACACTGCATTTTATGTAGACCATGCTCATATATTTATTTTTTTTAAATTATTAATGCAAGATTGAATTACTCTACGTGGACACGAGCCACTTATTAGCTTCTTCAAATTTTTAAGGTCACACAGTTCATTAAATGCAAAAATTCACACATTAAATGACATCGAAATATTTTAAAAAAATGTCACTATGAAGCCAACATAATATTCTACAATTTTTTTTTTTTACTGCAAGTCAAAATTCACATGGCATATATGTGTTTTGAGGGCTTCTATCTAGCACATGAGTAAAAAATCAGGTTTTCATCGCCAAATTTGGCCAAAAAGTGTTACCCATCTTCATGGAATCACCCCGGGTTACAATAGGCAAATTCTTGTGTTTATTACATCATTTTTTTGCACACATGACAAGACATTAACATTTTTCTTTTTATTTATTTTTTCCAGCATGGTAGGGAAATCCTCTAATGAGTGATCCCCTACTCCGCAACTAGTACAAAATTTGAGATTAGTTCTATCTTTATATGGACAGTCTGCATACCAATGTCCCTCCTTATAACATGTAAAGCATTGGATGGGTCGACGTGGTCAGTTGTCTCGATTTCCAGAGAATCGATCTCTACCTCCATGGCCTCCACGTCGATTGTCATATCGACGCTCGTATCTTCGACCGTCATATATTTGATTGTTCTGATCATTTGGTAAGTTGTTTTTCTCATTATTTTGTGCAACTGCAGTGGTCTGGTAGACTACATGATGGTTTTGTCGATTCTTGAGTTTCAGATGGCAGTTAGCCGTGTTATGATTTTTAGTTTCCTAGATTGCACACCAAGATGCCTTGCCGTTCTTCATGTTGAACGGGAAATATTTTGTCGAGTGGTCCCCATGCTCTTGGAAAATGTTGCAAAAACATTTTGTCTACACGAATTGAATGTCCTGTCGGCTGATTTCTTGTCGACAGGTGTCTTTTGAGTGTTCAGCCGTCGAGCACTTCATGCAACAGATATGTTGACTTTTGAGATTTAATTCTTTTAAATACTTCTGCACGATCTCAAGCTATTCTTCTAGTCTATGATCGGTGGAGTATGCTAGTATGTCCTCATCCATTTCCACTTGGATAGCTTTTGTAAGCACATTTTCGTAAGACTTGAATGTCTCCAGACTTATGTGTCGACAGAATTTTTGAGATAAACCTACAAGAAACCAATGGATTAATAATTGTTCATCAATAACATAGTCTAGTTAGCTAAGAATGCCTTTCCATCGCTTATCATAATCATGGACAGTTTCTCCTGGCTTCTGCGATGCTGTTTTTAGTTTCTTTGCTGCTAGATGTTTTGCATCTGGAGTTTTGAAAAATGATAGGAATTGTGCTTTGATCTCGGCTTTGGTTGCTCAGGGTTGTCTTTCAGAAAAGGTCATGTACCAAGTTAATGCCCTTTTCCTCAAGGCACCAATGAACTGTGCCATCTACCTGTCTTCATCCATAACTTGGTTAGCCTCCCAAGTTGACTCACAGACGAACCAATGTTGTATTGGGTCCTCATCCCCCTCACATAGAGGAATGTGTGCTGACCCGTGACCCATGTCAGAGTCACTCTCACTGCTTTCAGAAGGTGGCGGTGGTGGAGGTGGGGGTTGGGGTGGGGGTGGTGGGGTTATTTGCTTAATCCTCTATATGGAACTATTGTTGATGGAACTCTCATCTCCATCAATTGTTTGTGTCATTTCATCTTCAACCAGTAGTCGGTTGGTTTTGATTTCTTCTGTCGATGTCCAACTACAGTTATCTGTCCGCAGTTCTGAATGTTCTATGTCCTCCAAAGTTTTCTTTGGTAGGGGGGGTGCTCCTTCATGTGTCGATAAAAGTAAGTGGATACTTCGGTTGGAGGGTACCGCTTGAAAGGTAACCCAATTTCCTTCTTCTGGTCGATGGATAATGAGGTGTCTACCAGTGTATGTCTCGTCGTCTAGTCGGCTCCATATACCAAAGTCACCAGCTCCTAGTCAGAGGTCCTCTTCGACAATGGCTTGTATCCGGGTAGGCGGATTCAACAGAGATAGATTTGGTCCTTCCTGGGGAGCTTCTAATTGGAGAGCTTCTCGTTGCTCTATCCACAATTCTTGTTCCGTAGGGGACACATCTTCTTCCACGCCTTCTTCTTGTTGGTCATGACCCAACTCTAGTGGATTTATTTCCTGGTCAGTCACCCTAGTACTCATTCCTCTATGCAGCACTAAGGGTCCTTCTCTTATTTATTCCCTTCTTTGTTGTCTCTCCTCCCTCTCTATTTTCTGGAGGTCTGCCATAACTTTGTGTGACACTGCCTTCTTGATTTCCATTTTTAGGTTGACTTCTCATTACTGGTGATTGGTATTTGTGTTTAGTAGACTAGAATAGAATCCACTTTGTCCCGACATATGACCAGCTACCCCCCCATAGCCTACCCGATGCTTTAGAAAGCTCGAATAGTTTGATCTACTTTCTTAGGAAATATTCCCACTCCCTTTCTGTAATGAATTTTTTCCACCTCTTTTGCTTTTCCGCCTAGTTAGGGTTTAATGGCGGTCCGCGAAGTGATGGACGAGGTTCGACAATATGACCTACTCCCTTATCGATCAAGAATTTAAATAGCAAGGTCGGTAAGGGACACAAGAACTGCTCAGTGAGGTCTGTGTAGAATTTCTTCTTGATGGTTTCCACCGAAGTCCTTTCTTCTACTGCTTGCTCCTTGCAGAATTTGTCGGTGATTTTTTTGAACCACTCTCACAAGTTTGTTCTTCCCCCACAAATCAGTTTTTCTAGTAATTGTTGATCTTTAGTCCCTTCCTGATTTTTCATCCAGGAGTTTCTTCAGAAGTTGGGGCACTGATTCTACAAATTTCTCATGTGTCTCTATAAATAATCTCGCTTTTGCTTATGCAGTCGTCAATCTATTTCTTCATGCGTAATTCTGCAAATAATTTGCTACTTTACGCTCCCACCAGTCCTTAATATCCTATTCTGATATCATCTGCTTGCATACATCCCAGACATGTACTATTGGCAATTGAACCAATGTTGTTATCTCACAGATCACATAAGGTTACCAATAATACATACTAAAACATATAAACATATTAGAGATAAGAGATAAGAACTAATAGACTGAATAATATATTATATTAGCATGAGTGGGTTCATACAATACAAAGAACTGAACTAAGTTCTCATTTGGCTCAACAGCCTAATATATATGATTTACAAACAGTTACAAAATAACTACCTGTCGGTTCGGTGAACCCACTAGTGGAAAATGAGAGATTAGTGACCAGGAGACCACAATTTTTGGTCACCACAGTTTTTTTCAAGGGATAAATGACCAAAATTGATAAATTTAAGTGAGCTAACTAAAAAGACCAAGATAAATGACCACTTTTGGTCACGAGATAAAAACCAACTTAAAACGACCAAGATAAATGACCAAATTTGGTCACGGGATATCTAGACTAAAAATGACCACATAACAATCGGTCATTTTTAGTTGTCACTCCGGCAATGAAAAAAATTACAAATTTGACAATGAATTTTTACATTTTACTAAATTCTAACATATATATAATATATATTTACAAGTCCTTATATTAACAAAACTGAATTAATGCAACTCAACTATATGTTAATTTGGACATGACCTTGGAATATACAAAATCCCACTAAACCTTTAAACCCACTAAACCTTGGCATATAATGTTAATCATAAGGCTAATTTGCATGACCTTGACATATAATTATAGTTTTTATAGGATAATTTGGACACGATCTTCGTACCTTGGCTAATTAAATCGGTGGAATCCACATCAGTTAAAGGATATTTTGCTATTTGGACCAGCGGTTGTTATAGAAAAAAATATATTATCTAGACCTTAGAAGATCAACTCATATAATATAGGAGTGATAAACATTTTCATCATCATATTATGCACTCAAAATGGACTCAATTCACATAATGAACTCAATCCTAGCATTAATATAACATACAAGACATTTGTGGATAACAAAAACATGTTGACCATGTTATGTCGACCATTGACTCCATAGACATTTTGTACTCATCTATGTATTGTTTATTAAAATAATATAAATATATAAACTCATTAAAGTTAATATATAAATTAGTTTACCATATAAAATTTTTATATTAAAAAGCTATAAATATTACATACAAAATAATTAATACAAAACATTTTTTCTAACACATAAATTTATATTTAAAACCTATAAATATTACATACAAAATAAATTAATACAACACATTTTTTCTATAACACACATAGATATATATATATATACATATATAATAAAAAATACATTTAATACAAAATAGTATTATACCAATATAATAATAATAAGAATATATTGTAACAAACTATACAATATTGTAAAAAAACTATATCATACATATAAACATAATATTTTTTATATTAAAAACCTATAAATATTAAATACAAAATACAAAATAATTAATACAAAACATTTTTTCTAACACATAAATTTATATTAAAAACCTATAAACATTACATACAAAATAAATTAGTACAAAACATTTTTTCTATAATATATATATAATAAAAAATACATTTAATACAAAACAGTATTATACCAATATAATAATAATAACAATATATTCTAACAAACTATATTATACATCTGAACATAATACTGGAACTAACTCCATCGACAATATCGAACAAATTTGGTACTAAATACTCCCAAGTCGTTTCACTGGTTGAAACCCCAGACACCCTCAATTTTCTTCACGAAATCCTGGTTATTTAATCCGCAGAGGGTTTCGATCATCATACCTAATGATTTGGGTCCCAAAGGAATCCCTTGAAGCAACTATCGATGACAGCCATTGCGATTGGTTTGATCAGTCTTCAAAACATTTCTGGTACTCATCGAGCTTTAGAGGTTCTGTTTGATTAAAAACCCACCGAATTTAATAAAACCCTTACAATATGTTGAATATGAATGTACCCATGTATTTTTTGCACTATATATGAATTGGGCATGCTTTAAGATGCTTCAGGGTTTGTACATTAAGATAAGATTTGGGGTCTGCGTATTTCTTTATTTATATGTTTTCTGCATGTAGGTTCAGTGAATTAGCCCTTATGTGGCTGTAAAGTTTGCAGTAAATTTGTGGAATTGTTAAACTTGGCTCAAATCTATGCCCTCCAGATCGATTAATCTGTAAACTTTGAAAAATGAATAATTGGATCAGTTTTTGAAACAGAAATAAACATAGTAAGTCTAATGGTTGGTATCTGATCAAATTAGCCCTTAGGGCGAGTCATTTTTGGTGATGTAAAGGTCACTGCTTTATGGTCAAATTCTCTCTTAGTGCTTGTCAAATCTAGTGATAAGCTAAAGGATCTTTGGCCATACGAATATGTCAGGAATTCGAAATAGCTATTTGGGTATGAGTTAATGTATTGTTTTGATTGGATAAATTTGACTGATAATATGCAGGATAATCTATGAATGAATGCATTAATGCCCCCCTTGGACTGAGTTGGTCTATCAGGCCAGGGTTATAGAATCAAGTTCAATAGCTTATTTTAACTTGACGATCTCTGCAATTTGGATTCGATGTGATACATCCTCGATATAATCTAATTGGAGGAATGTTTCTGTCTAAATTTGCAATCAGACAGACTCCAATTTAGCAGAGTGGGAGATTTATTTATTTTGATTTTGATCTGGCTCAGCTCCGGATTCAATGTAGCTCTATGTATAATAGGCACCTCTGTTCCATACTATGGCTTTGCAGGTCTGCACTGACCAGTTACAGTTTTTCGATAATCTATGCTCATCCTTCATGATTTCATGGTGGTCCTAATGACATGAGGCTCTTTTCAAATCACCCTTCCTATAAGGATTCAACAATGCTGCTTGAAGAGGGTGGGGGCAGAACAGTCAAAACCCATTAGGATGCCTTTGCCTTTGTGTGCGTTGCAGAGAATTACCCTGTGCAAAGTTGCAAACTCTTTTGGGAGTCCAAGTTCCCGTTCACCCAATTATTATGATATATTGAAATCTGTATAGTTTGGATTCATTTCAAGAAATATTTCATCCTCATTTTATGTGCAGCCGTGATTCTTGTACTCTTCTTTTTTCAAATGTTTGCATTTGCTTAGCTTATGTACTTTGTGAATCTAATGCAATTGCCAGAGGCTGGTACTTTCATAGATTTTGTTATCTTTCATGGAATTTTGTAGTCTAGGACAATTTTCTAGTTGGGTAGACCGAGTTTCATTTCACATGCAATTTGAGTGACTGAAAACCCTATCCTTGAAGCAAAAAATGATTAGTTAAGCTCCCCTAACATGTAAATTTTGTTACGACCACTAGACTAGTGGTATGTAAATTTTGTAACAACGATTACATTATAGATTAATGGCGTCCAAACCCCCTTTGTTTCATATTATGTAAGGTGTGACCTCAACTAAAAATATTTTGTATCTCTCAATGCAATGCAAAAATGAAGTTACCTTCTGTTTGGAAGCTAGATGCCACTTTCCAAAATTGGGATTCAAAATCACTCAACAATGCTGCTTGGTATTTTCACAGTTTTGACAGCGAATGGATGGAATTTGGCTGATGCATATTATTGGATACTCATCACATTGTTGTCTTGTTAATGTCTTGTTATTGTAGTAGTTCATATATCACCTACTAGGCTTCTGGTATTGCTGCTTGCAGTTGGCATGGACACCACAACAAGCAGTGGCCTATGGCCGTCTACATCAATACAATATTACACAGTCAATGAAAGTCGTCTTTCAAGTGAACCTCATTTGCAAATTATTCACCAACAACAACGACATTGCTATGGAAGTACAAGTCAGGGCGAATTTCCACTAGCAGCCAATCCCTCCATTGTTCTACATGTGCTTACGGAATGTAATCTGGATCCTCAAGATCTTGCCAGACTAGAGGAAAGATTTTGTGTTTATGGTTTCAGAATGGATTGCAAACTGTCAAGCCTGTTTAGCTTCATTTTTGCAATATATTTTAGGGTGATTCCATGAAGATGGGTAACACTTTTTGGCCAAATTTGGCGATGAAAACCTGATTTTTTACTCATGTGCTAGATAGAATCCCTCAAAACGCATATATGCCATGTGAATTTTGACTTGCAGTAAGAAAACAAATTGTAGAATATTATGTTGGCATCATAGTGATATTTTTTTAAAAATATTCTGATGTCATTTAATGTGTGAATTTTTGCATTTAATGAACTGTGTGACCTTAAAAATTTGAAGAAGCTAATAAGTGGCTCGTGTCCACGTAGAGTAATTTACTCTTGCATTAATAATTTAAAAAAAATAAATATATGAGCATGATCTACATAAAATTTAGTGTGATGTGCATATTTTTTTGTTAATTTTTTTCGCATTATACAATTATTTATTATTTTTCGAAAGTGACCACATTCGATTTCAGCATCGTTTTAAACACATATTTGTCCACGTAAAGGAATTTTTTCTATTTTTTCAAAAATTGAAAAACCAAAGATACCCTTTTGAAGAGGACACGTCGATATGTGATGTGAGCATTTTTAAGAATTTTTTGGCTGTGTATTTTTAACTCTGTGGATTTTTCTTTGAGCTGCTTCGAAGTTGCAGTGTGGTTTTCTAAGTATAAGTTTTAGAAGTAATTAAAAAATAAATATCATATGAATGCCAAAATGCATGTATGATACGTCAATGGATAGAAGATTCGTTGGTGAATCTATCAGTATCAACTCCGCTCAGTTATGTGATAGGAATGGCAGGGTTTACACCTCTGCAATGCACAGGAAAATTTCCATTTGTTTGAATGTGGGCTAAGTCTGTCTTTTTCAGCCCTCGACCGAGGTATGAACCTCGACCGAGGTATTTAAATACCTCGGTCGAGGTGTTAACAAGACCTCGACTGAGGGTTTGTAAATCCCTCGACCGAGGGTTTAACAAACCCTCGGTCGAGGTCTTGTTAATACCTCGACCGAGGTATTAGCTCGGTCGAGGTCCTAGCCATGTAATATACTATTTAAAGGGAGCAGCCTTAAGACAAAAGCATACGTGGTCATTACATTTGTTGAGAGTTGGTGTTTGAAATGAAAGAAAGAGTCATTTATCTTTATTCGTAGAAATGGTTCTTGGAGTCATAGGAGTCATAGATATGATTGATAAAATCTATGACTCCTATGACTCCTCGACCCATATCTACAGATCTATAAATTGATATAACCCAACAAAATGATGTCATATAAATAGAGGTCCGCGGCCTCTATTTATAGTTTTTTTGACAGAGACACCTCGGTCGAGGTATTTATTAACCCTCGGTCAAGGTTTTAATACCACAACCGAGGGTTAATAGATACCTCGACCGAGGGCTGAAGAAAACCTTGATCCAGATATTATTAGCTCGGTCGAGGGTTTAACAAGCCCTCGACCGAGGTACGTTTTTTGGTTTTTTTCCAAATTCGCTTGCCAAAAAGTGTTACCCAGGTCCGTGGATTCACCCTTTAATGATTGTAATGTTTACCTGGTTGAATTGTTTTGTCATTTTGTAGGCTTCATCATGGTTCTTTAGACAACCGACAAACTTTTCCCCTGACTTAAATCTATCTATATCTGAACATGCAGCATTGGACATGTGTCAAAGCAGAGCTGTATTCAATCCCATGACACAATCAGAGAGAGAAACTCTGAAAGAAAGATGCGGAGGTTCTTGGAAGTTGGTATTGCGGTTCTTGGTAGCTGGGGAAACATGCTACAGGCATGAAAAGTCTCAAGCCATAGTTGGTCCTGGTCATAGAGTCGTAGTAACGAAGTCTGGTGCAGTTTATACATTTGGTTATAACAATTCTTGATAGCTTGGCCATGGGACAATAGATGAATAATGGCGCCCAAGACCGATCAGGTGTGCAATAAATGCCTGTGTGTTCTTTTGTTTGGTATTTTTCCCAAGGTGTACTGTGCTTTTGCAATGTTGAATCTCGTTTTAAATTGACATGGGTTGAGAATTGGGAGGTTACATCATTCATATGCAGGTATCTTAAGGGATTCGTATTATCCAGGCAACTGCAGGAGTAGGGCATATGATGCTTATCAGTGATATAGGATAAGTTTATGTGTTTGGGAAAGACTCTTTTGGTGACTCAGAGTATGGGATTGAAGGGTCTAGGACTGCCACTACTCCACAATTGGTGGAGTCTTTGAAAGGAATTTTTGCAGTGCAAGCAGTCATTGGTAATTTCTTCACTGCTGTTCTTTCACGAGAGGGTAGAGTTTACACATTCTCTTGGGGTTCAGATGCAATTCTTGGTCATCAAACTGATCTCCATGATCAGGAACCACATTTACTGAAAGGTGATCTGGAGAATGTTCCTATGGTACAAATTGCAGCAGGCTATTTTTATTTGTTAGGTCTCAGCTGTCAGCCTAGTGGAATGTAAATTTTGTAACTTAAACATATTTTATGTTCCCATTGACTTTATGAAACTACTTAATGCCTGTGTTGCAGAACCCTCTTTGAATTTGAAAATAACATTACATGCATATATGTGGGTATCTGTAGGTTAGTATATTCTATTGGCTGTGGCTTAGGTGGCAAGCTCAGACATGGTTCTCGAAGAGATGAAAAGTATCCCCGGATGATTGAACAATTTAAAAATTTGAAGCTAGAGCCAATTGTGATAGCGGCTGGTGCATGGCATGCTGCTGTTGTGGGCAAAGATGGATGAGTATGTACAAGGGGATGGGGTCGATATAGTTTCCTGGGTCATGGAAATGAAGAATGTGAAACTGTACCCAAGGTTGTGGAATCACTTATAGGGCTGAAGGCCGTTCATGTGACTACATGTGATTATACCACATTCGTTGTGGCTGAAAATGGGGATGTCTATTCCTTTGGATGTGGGGAGTCATCAAGTCTTGGGCACCACTTGGCCATAGTAGATGAAGGCCAGGTCTGTATGGTATGGCTTTTCACTTGTAAAATATCTACTGGTTTTTCAAACCAGTGCAACTTCTCTTGAATTTTAATTCTACTAATGTTTTATTGATGCCAAGGTTCAGGCTCAAAGACATGCAAACTTGCTAAGGCCAATACTATATATTATAAAAAAACTATATTATACATCTAAGCATAATACTGTAACTAAGTCCATCGACAATATCGAACAAATTTGGTACTAAATACTCCTACATTATGGAATAACCATGCTGATTAATTCTTCGACCTCCGAATGGGAAAGTGATTAATAACAATGGACCTTGCACACGCTGAACTAGCCAGGTAGCGCCAATGATTAATAATGGGAATATTTTGCAACCTTACACCAGTTCAAGCACCCCGATAAATCAATATTCAGTCCCAAATATTTCCCTTTGGTAGGAGCAAGTGGTTCGTTGGTTGTGAGAGGATGAATCAGGTCTGAGAGGAATCTTTGGGCATCTATTAGGCCATGCAGATTGAAATTGAGACACCGGTTGAGGGGTTTGAAAAATTGGCTATATATTTTCAATTGCTGCCATGGATAGAAGGGTATTGGAGCAAACTTGGAGGATTTGAAGAGGCATGCATAGAATTCTGGAGCATTGGAGTTGAATTTGCAATCGAAATCCCATTCACAGGTTAGTAAATTCCATTCTTTTTAATAAACTTTAAATACAAGGTTTCTCTGGTTAATTTTTTTCCTATGAAAAAATAACGACGGTCCACATTATGGAGTACACTCGTTATTACATGGTTTTTCTAGTTCCTCATAGGTTTTTTCACTGTTTTAGAAGGACCTTCTCCAGATCTATTTCCACACACATTCTAGCATAGGAATAGTTACCTCCTTTTGTCTTAGCTCAGTCATTAAAATGATCCTGCTTGTTTCTAAAGTCTTTGAGCAAAGGATCCTGATAGTGATAAGCTAAAGGATCTTTGGCCATACGAATATGTCGGGAATTAGAAATAGCTATTTGGGTATGAGTTAATGTACTGTTTTGATTGGATAAATTTGACTGATAATATGCCGGATAATCTATGAACGAATGCATTAATGCCCCCTTGGACTGAGTTGGTCTATCGGGCCAGGGTTATAGAATGAAGTTCAATAGCGTATTTTAACTTGATGATCTCTGCAATTTGGATTCGATGTGATACATCCTCGATATAATCTAATTGGAGGAATGTTTCTATCTAAATTTGCAATTAGATAGACTCCAATTTAGCAGAGTGGCATATTTATTTATTTTGATTTTGATTTGGCTCAGCTCCGGATTCAATGTAGCTCTATGTATATTAGGCACCCCTGTTCCTTACTATGGCTTTGCAGGTCTGCACTGACCAGTTACAGTTTTTCGATAATCTATGCTCATCCTTCACGATTTCATGGTGGTCCTAATGACATGAGGCTCTTCTCAAATCACCGTTCCTATAAGGATTCAACAATGCTGCTTGAAGAGGGTTGGGGCAGAATAGTCAAAACCCATTAGGATGCCTTTGCCTTTGTGTGCGTTGAAGAGAGTTACCCTGTGCAAAGTTGTGAACTCTTTTGGGAGTCGAAGTTCCCGTTCACCCAATTATTATGATATCTTGAAATTTGTATGGTTTGGATTCATTTCAAGAAATATTTCATCCTCATTTTATGTGCAGCCGTGATTCTTGTGCTCTTCTTTTTTCAAATGTTTCCATTTGCTTAGCTTATGTACTTTGTGAATCTAATGCAATTGCTGGAGGCTGGTACTTCCATAGATTTTGTTATCTTTCATGGAATTTTGTTGTCTAGGACAATTTTCTGGTTTGGTAGTTCGGGTTGCATTTCACATGCAATTTGAGTGACTAAAAACCCTATCCTTGAAGAGAACAATGATTAGTTAAGCTCCCCTAACATGTAAATTTTGTTATGACCACTAGACTAGTGGTATGTAAATTTTGTAACAATGATTACATTATAGATTAATGGCGTCCAAACCCCCTTTGTTTCCTATTATGTAAGGTGTGACCTCAACTAAAAATATTTTGTATCTCTCAATGCAATGCAAAAATGAAGTTACCTTCTGTTTGGAAGCTAGATGCCACTTTCCAAAATTGGGATTCAAAATCACTCAACAATGCTGCTTGGTATTTTCACAGTTTTGACAGCGAATGGATGGAATTTGGCTGATGCATATTATTGGATACTCATCACATTGTTGTCTTGTTAATGTCTTGTTATTGTAGCAGTTCATATATCACCTACTAGGCTTCTGGTATTGCTGCTTGCAGTTGGCATGGACACCACAACAAGCAGTGGCCTATGGCCATCTACATTAATACAATATTACGCAGTCAATGAAAGTCCTCATTCAAGTGAACCTCATTTGCAAATTATTCACCAACAACAACGACATTGCTATGGAAGTACAAGTCAGGATGAATTTCCACTAGCAGCCAATCCCTCCATTGTTCTACATGTGCTTACGAAATGTAATTTGGATCCTCAAGATCTTGCCAGACTAGATGCAAGTTTTTGTGTTTATGGTTTCAGAATGGATTGCAAACTATCAAGCTTGTTTAGCTTCATTTTTGCAATATATTTTAATGATTGTAATGTTTACCTGGTTGAATTGTTTCGACATTTTGCAGGCTTCATCACGGTTCTTTAGACAATTGAAAAACTTTTCCCCTGACTTTAATATATCTATATCTAAACTTGCAGCATTGGACATGTGTCAAAACAGAGCTGTATTCAAGCCCATGACACAATTAGAGAGAGAAAATTTGAAATAAAGATGTGGAGGTTCTTGGAAGTTGGTATTGCGGTTCTTGGTAGCTGGGGAAACATGCTACAGGCGTGAAAAGTCTCAAGCCATAGCTGGTCCTGGTCATAGAGTCGTAGTAACGAAGTTTGGTGTAGTTTATACATTTGGTTCTAACAGTTCTGGATAGCTTGGCCATGGGACAACAGATGAATAATGGCACCCAAGACTGATCAGGTGTGCAATAAATGCTTGTGTGTTCTTTTGTCTGGTATTTTTCCTAAGGTGTACTGTTCTTTTGCAGTGTTGAATCTCCTTTTAAATTGAAATGGGTTGAGAATTGGGAGGTTACATCATTCATATGTAGGTCTCTTCAGGGGATTTGTATTATCCAGGTAACTGCAGGAGTAGGGCGTACGATGCTTATCAGTGGTATAGGACAAGTTTATGCATTTGGGAAAGACTCTTTTGGTGACTTAGAGTATCGGATTGAAGGCTCTAGGACTGCCACTACTCCACAACTAGTGGAGTCTTTGAAAGGAATTTTTGCAGTGCAAGCAGTCATTGGTAATTTCTTCACTACTGTTCTTTCACGAGAGGGTAGAGTTTACACATTCTCTTGGCGTTCAAATGCAATTCTTGGTCATCAAAATGATCTCCATGATTAGGAACCACATTTACTGAAAGGTGATCTGGAGAATGTTCCCATGGTACAAATTGCAGCAGGCTATTGTTATTTGTCAGCTCTCAGCTGTCAGCCCAGTGGAATGTAAATTTTGTAACTTAAACATATTTTATGTTCCGATTGACTTTATGAAACTACTTGATGCCTGTGTTGCAGAACCCTCTTTGAATTTGAAAATAACATTACATGCATATATGTGGGTATCTGTAGGTCAGTATATTCTATTGGTTGTGGCTTAGGTGGCGAGCTTAGACATGGTTCTCGAACAGATGAAAAGTACCCCCGGATGATTGAACAATTTAAACATTTGAAGCTAGAGCCAATTGTGATAGCGGCTGGTGCATGGCATGATGGTGTTGTGGGAAAAGATGGACAAGTATGTACATGGGGATGGGGTCGATATGGTTTCCTGGGTCATGGAAATGAAGAATGTGAAACTGTTCCCAAGGTTGTGGAATCACTTCTAGGGCTGAAGGCCGTTCATGTGACTACATGTGATTATACCACATTTGTTGTGGTTGAAAATGGGGATGTCTATTCCTTTGGATGTGGGGTGTCATTAAGTCTTGGGAACCACTTGGCCACAGCAGCTGAAGGCCAGATCTGTATGGTATGGCTTTTCACTTGTAAAATATCTACTGGGTTTTCAAACCAGTGTAACTTCTCTTGAATTTTAATTCTACTAATGTTTTATTGATGCCAATGTTCAGGCTCAGAGACATGCAAACTTGCTAAGGAAAGAACTATATATTGTAAAAAAACTATATTATACATCTAAACATAATACTATAACTAACTCCATCGACAATATCAAACAAATTTGGTACTAAATACTCCTACATTATGGAATAACCATGCCGATTAATTCTTCGACCTCCGAATGGGAAAGTGATTAATAAAAATGGACCTTGCACACGCTGAACTAGCCAGGTAGCACCAATGATTAATGATGGGCATATTTTGCAACCCTGCACTAGTTCAAGCACCCCAGCAAATCGATATTTAGTCCCAAATATTTCCCTTTGGTAGGAGCAAGTGGTTCGTTGGTTGTGAGAGGATGAATCAGGTCTGAGAGGCATCTTTGGGCATCTATTAGGCCATGCAGATTGAAATTGAGACACCGGTTGAGGGGTTTGAAAAATTGGCTATATATTTTCAATTGCTACCATGGATAGAAGGGTATTGGATCAAACTTGGAGGATTTGAAGAGGCATGCATAGAATTCTAGAGCATTGGAGTTGAATTTGCAGTCGAAATCCCATTCATAGGTTAGTAATTTCCATTCTTTTTAATAAACTTTAAATACAAGGTTTCTCTGGTTTATTTTTTTCGTATGAAAAAAAAATGATAGTCCACATTATGGACTACACCCGTTATAACATGGTTTCTCTGGTTGCTCGTAGGTTTTTTCACTATTTTAGAAGGCCCTTCTCCAGATCTATTTCCACACACTTTCTAGCATAGGAATAGTTACCTCCTTTTGTCTTAGCTCAGTCAATAAAATGATCCTGCTTGTTTCTATCTCAAACATGCAAAAAAATGACCAAAAATCTGCAAACCCTTCAAGGAGTTTGGTCATGATCCTATCTCAAACATCTTTTATTTGGTCAAGGTCCTCCTTCAAGGATGCACGTTTGAGATAGGATCATGACCAAAAAAAAGTGGCCTTGAAGGAGGACCTTGAGGCTGGTTTAGGGTTTAGGAGGAATTTTCAATAGTCAATGGTTTGTAAGGAGTTTTATCAGATGGTATTTCTTGTGACTTTTTGCATGATATGTTTGTGAGGAAGTCAGATTGTCCCTGAATTTGAATTCCTTCAAATCATTTTTATGGGGTTGGCTTTTGAATCCTTCTTTGAATATTGAATTTGGCACAAGGTATCTACTTGGTTTAATTTCAATGTACTATCAGTTGTTTCCTTTTGACAAGGAAAAATACAAAGTCCTTGTTGCTTTTGATAAGGTAGAATTGCTAAGTCTTAAGATGTTCTCAAGACCTATCTATTATAGATTCTCAAATAACCCAAAGCTACCATTTTCATCCATCGGAACATCTCTCGGCATATTTTTAATTGTCCTTCTTAGAGGACATATTTTGTTTGCAGCTATAAATCGTATTAAAAAAGCTGAAGAGGATTGTAGGGAAATGGAAGAACTTAAGGGAGGTGCTAAAGCTGTTGATGTTGCAAAGTCACAGGTACTCTGTTTCTTCAATGAATAGTTAAGTTTGCAAATCTTGTTGACAAATCATATTGTATTGTATTATCCTCATTTCATTGTTCATTTTCCTGTTTTGTGGTCAGTTGTTTTTAGTTTTATGGGTGTGTTCTTTATTTTATTCATTTGGTAAGAAAGGTCCTAACTTCAGAAGAGAGCCCAAGATTTCCTTGAAGTTTTATTATTTGTCTGACATGTTAACTCATTTACTGTCGTATTTATCATGCTATAGATGGTTTAGACAAGTTGCTAAAAGAAAACTAATTTGCTATTAGCGCTATTTTTTGTGTCTAGTGATAGTTTCACAGATTCTATCCAGACTCTAATTATACTCAGTGTTGCACTACTTTGTTCATAGTTTAAAAGCTTTAACCCTTGATGCAGTTATACATGCACGAACACCCAACCTGTGCAACACAGGGTATAGTGCTTCTTTCATTTCATATCTGACAAAGATGTAGTCAAGAATTAACCCAATTCAGGATTCTATTTGTTAATCGATTCATGTTAGATCAAAATTAATTTTCTTGGTACTTTAAGTAAACAAGTAAATGTGATAAACCTTGCAGTCATTAATTGATATAAATTAATTAATTACAAAGGAAAAGGTAATTTAATTTGTTTTCAGTAATATTGACACATTCCTTATAGTTTGGCCGACACCCTTCTCCTATAGTAAGGGAACATGAGCTAAAGGTGGTATGCAGCTTATTTAACAATAAAAGTTAAATTGAAAAAAATCAAATTATAAGAAAATTCCGTGTCAAAATAAATCATAGATCCATCTAACTCCATGCTAAGAAATGATGATTCAGGGTTAAGATAGATATATGGAGATTTAATTAAGTTCAAATTATCTACTTGAATTTTACAGTAGCACCCTGCCTACATCCTCAAGGAACTCTAGGATCAGTGTGACCCCCAAAGATTTGAACTCTTTTCCTATCTGTGGATTTTTTATTATCAGATAGCAAAGATTGGGGGCTTAGACATACATACCTATATGCTTTTTATGCACCCATTTGTTCACTAAGGCATAGGAGGTCTACACCAACACGTACTCACTAAGGCATAGGAGGTATGCACCCATTTTTTCACTAAGGCGTTGGATTTGAGACTTTTTTAAATCATTCATCAGTTTCCATAGTTGTCATGTCATTCATTAACCACATGACATATAGGGGTGAACTCCTTCACAGATTGCACTATGTATACAGGTTTCTACCCGTGCCGTCGAGCATAATTGTTTTGTGGATTCGTTGATTATATTTCCTATTGAAATCCATTTCCTGGTTTAGAGTTGAGTTTTACTTTTCTTAGGTACTAAATAGTTGCAGATTTAGCCATTCAAGTTTAATTTTAACCAATTCTTAAATTGAATTTGTTAGATTATATTTTCCTATTTTGCACATGATCTTGGTTATTGTTGTTAGCTGTTGAACAAGATAAATAATTTGCTTCATTGTTTTTCTAATTTACAGTTCATTGTTTTTCTATTTTACAAGTGATATTTTTTTATTGGATTTTGTAGGAGTGAGCTTAACTTATAAGTGGGATATTGAGTATGAAGAGCCTGCTACTGAGGATTTTTCATTCAATATGAAGACTGATGTTGATGCTTTCAAGCTGTTAAGTGTGGTTTTGAAGCTGCTGACGTGGGATCTAAGTATGGTTTTGAAGCTGTTGATGTGGGATCTAAAGTATGGTTTTGCAACCAAATGCAAGTATGATGGTTTAGCCATTGTAATACTTTGAAAAGTGATGATTTTTCTGTAAAGTTATATGGAAATTAATATGTGTTTTTGAAAAAACTCATATTTATTGTAATACTTTTGACATTTCATATAATATAATTTGTGGTTTAAAACTTATATATATGGTTGTACTTTATATTATGTATCAATGTTGTAATTATTAATTAATTAATGTGACATTGCATGATTTACATGTGTATTAGATATTATTTATAAGTGTTGTAATTAATTATAAAGTGACATTGCATAATTCGCATGTGTATTAGATGGGAATAAATGTATGATTTAAAAAAAAATTTAAACGTAATATCATATTAAAAATTCATATTGATTAATAATGGACACCATTAAAACTATTAAAATATAATGACCATACATATAACGACTAAAAATTACTAAATTAGTGACCAGTAAATGAGATTAATGACCAAAATTCGCAAATAAAATGACCAATAATTGAGAGATATGCGGCCAAACAATGAGATATAAATGACCAGAAAAATGACCAAAATTCACATATCAATGACCAAAAATTAGCTTTGGTGGCTAATTTATGGTCTTTTATTATGTGACCAAATTTGGTCATATTCTAGCTTGTCATGTGGTCATTAATTTGGTCACAAATGTGGTCCTATATTTGGTCATTGATTCAAATATATGACCAAATATATGACCAAATTAATGACCAACCGACAAGCTATAAATGACCAAAATAAAAATGACCAATTTTGGTCATGTAATAAAAGACCGCAAATTAGCCACCAGCGATCGCCAAACCAAAAGTGGTCATTGATATGTGGATTTTGGTCATTTTTTTGGTCACTAATCTCTCTTTTTCCACTAGTGACCGACACGACCTTAGGTGGCTGACCTAATCTCTAGTTTAGTCGGCTGATCGACTAAGTTGGCTATCATTTAAGTCGACTTACTGAGTTTCTCCTCCAACAAGAGTTATTGTTATGCTATTGGATTGACTACTTGGCCCAAGCCATTTGAGAGCATAGAGAGCAAAGTTGGAGCTTATGGGGATGAAATCTTGGTTTCATGGAGACGCATGTTGACACTAAGGCTTAATTGATTTAAACTTCTCCATACATCTTAATGCAAAGCTAATTTTCGTCCCACATTACTGTTGTTTTGATTTTGCATGTACATGTTGTTAGATTCCTTAGTCACTAACATGGATAAGTAGGTGATGTTCTGGTAGCTTTTATGTGTTTGCATGTTTAATCTGGTTGCAAGTACACAGGTTCACTATTGAAGCAGCATTCTAGGTGTCTATGACATCCAGGGAGGGTCTTCATCCTTTGTCATTCACTCATTTGTTTTGGATCTGAACCATTCACACCAGAGGAACAACTTCTGTCTGCAAAAGGTGAAATATTCCTGCTTACAAATCTGGAAATTCCATTGGGAAATAGATATATGTATTAGTTGATCCGATCTTCCTCAATTCTTCAACTCTTATCCGAATCTAGGATCCATCTCCAACTCTCTTCAGTCAGATGTGCTATCTAACTTAGTGTATTTTGGTTTGAAACTTCCAGATCTGTCTAGATCTGAATTATTTTGAACTTTTATGCTCTTTTTTACTCTCAATCTATTAGTTTTTACCTTGATCCAATATTTTTCTAACTTGATCTGTCGTTCTCCTTTTTGTTTTGTATTTATACATGGAACCGCTCTTATCCAATTGGCAAGAAGCAGTGCCACTGCCTGAACCTAGTTAGCAGCACGCGGTGCCACTGTCTGAGTCCTGTTGGCGAGAATCGGTGCTGGTCCAGAACAACTCTGTCAAGACCCCTGCAGCATGGTGCTAGGTAGGCCTTATTCCAAGACCATATTTTCTAATTTTTGCAAAAAATTTTGAGTTGATTTGCTTTCAACCGTGCATTGTCAGGCTTGTGCGTTAGAGTTTGATGCTTGTGGTTTGAAATTTTATGGTTAAACATTGGTTTGATTGGAAAATTCAAAAGCTAGATTAGGCTTATTGATTGTTCATTGACTTATGTGCTTGTTGGTTGTGATTGTGAAAGGACTTCTTGTTTTTTGAAAAGCTTAGGGTGTTAGTAACATCTCTTTTCATTTCTGTTATATAGACTGAAAGAAAAACATTTGATTAGCATCTTGGTTTCATTTTTTGTTTTCATAGAGAACTTCTTTTTCCTCCTTTAAAAAAGATTTTTTTTTACTGAGATTAGGTTATTATCATCATTGAGCATTAGACATTGGATCTCTGATTGGCCTTACAAGATTTCAGGCTCTTTATGTTCTTTTGTCTCTTATGCATTTAGTACTATCTCATCAAAATAAAAAATATGGTAGTTTTAAGTTATATTTATCTATGTTTTAAGAAAAAATGAAAAATAGAGTGCATATGCATGTAGTGTGCTTCTTGTTTTTCTTTTAGGAAAAGAGACTCTTCCCCTTTTTTTGCTTTCAGAAAAGAGAAATCAGTTTGGAAAGTGCTGCTTGTCTTTGATTTTGTGGTCAAGTTTGTTGTTTGGAAATAATTTTGGTTTCTGAAACAAAAGAAAATACTCTCTTTCCCTCCCATAGGTAGGCATACCGAACAGTAAAGTGAAATATTTGCATACGCACATTGCATGGTTTTACTTTTTCTGTCAAAATTCCATGCATTCACCTAACCGTCCACTTTAAAATTAACGGTATTTATAGGTTAAAATTTACATAGCAATTTGAGTGACAGGTTAGAGACATGTTTGGGCATCGTTAAGCATAGGAGCTTTCGTTACTTGTCTGCATTACATCCTGGGACTCGCGTGGTTCTTCCACATACCCTCGGTATATCGAACAACCTTTCACATACCCTTAAGGTATATAGAAAGGTACTTCATGTACTCAATTGTATATCAGAAGGCCCCTTGTGTATGGTTATGCATTAGATAGCACTACTACTGATTTGAGCTCCCACCTACCTTGAGTATATCGGGAGACCCCACTAGGATACCTTATCCATTTGAGAAAATCCCTTTGGCTGTCTTGCTTGGAGCCATACACCGAAAACAACATTCAGGGAGATTACTACGCATGTACTCTAGAGGTATATCGTGAGTGGCACCTTCTTGACAATCCTCGTGAGAGACCTGACTATCTGAACTCCTCTTGTCATTTTAAGTTTGCTTGTTTTACCTATAGCTTGAGTAGGGAAATTTTTTGGTGTGTTTTCTAGTTTTTTAGACCCCAGGTTAGATAGGAACTGTACAAACTGGCTGAGATAAGACAGTCTAGAATAGTATAGGGCTTGCCACCCAATTTTATTCCTGTTTCAGGAGAAAATCCAGTGGAAGCTATCGACCAAGGAGCTGCTGCCACCTCCCAAGTGAGAGATAATGTGGGTGCAGAAAATGGAGGTCCATATTATTCACACTCGCCTCCCTTGGTCGAACAACCTTCTCGAGGAAATACCTCATTCCATTCTCCTATAGAAGGTCATGTTGATGATACTACACGTCCAGACTACGGTCCCAATGCTCCATTTTGGGATACCTCTATAGGACAGGCCATTGCCTTATTTGGCACCCGTTTAAAATTTTCTGAAGAAATTTCTCCAGATGAAGAAGAACGTAGACAATACCAGGCAGCCATTCTTCATGCACAGGAGATTGAGAAGAAAATAGATGATATATTGGGCACACCACCACCATGTTCCATAGATGTGCCTATGGGAGATCATTCACTTGTCGATTCTATGAGACCTATTGAACCGATTATAGATCCCACAGTGATTCTACACAACCCTGGAAAAATTTCCAACCCCACCACCTCCTATATTATGTATTTTCCTAATCCTCCCAAGTCTTATGCAACTGGGGCTCAACCTTCAATTCTTGTTTCGTCATTACCTTCTAGTGTCGGGGGGCAACCGCCGACATGACCTACGTTATTTGGCACTGAAAATTGTACTTAGTCAAAGACAGAACTCTAATATAGAACAATCTACAGTTTATGTCCCTCCCACCCATACTAATATAGTTAATACCCCATCTAGTTCAGGTCAGCCCTTGGGGGCACAACCTATAACCACTTAATCCTCTAGAGGTTATGGTTATACTATACTTTTAGGAAATATTAATTATCCATCCAACCCTACAGGAATTCCATACACAGGAATTCCATACCCTATTAATACTTTTACGCCATGGGGGTGTTATAGATGATTTTACCACACCTAGTGAATCACACTTATATGGCCTTCCCCTGTCCCTCTACAGACTCTTTGGACCCCATGGACCTTTTTTTATACTTTTGATGTTTCCAATATCATCCCTAAAAATATGCTTAATTTTCTATACGGGACTTTTAAACCCTTTCTCGCGTATATACATGGGTTTGACCCCTAAAACTGCGTACATCGGGATGTGTGCAAAAGGCCAGATTCTTTTGGAGTTTTCCTTGACATGGATCCAACTCACTTGTCTCCTGGCCTTCCATATGCCTTGCCTTGATATCACTTGAATTTGACCCTTCATTACCCCATTGAAAAGCTATATAAGGAACCCTTTGGATACATTGAAGGATATGTGAGAATTGAGATCAAAGAAACTACAGTCCATTGTTGCTGGAACTTATGCTTGAGTCTGCATCCCTTTGTCCCTTGGAGCACTTTGGTGTTCTTCCCAAGCTTGCCATTTGCTTGTGAGATTGCTATTGAGAGATGGAGGATTGAGGTGGTGGAGGCCACAGTGGGGGATTCAATTTCTACAATTTGCAGATGTGCCAACATAGGTTGTATTCATTGTAATATCTGATTTTATATTAATAGAAATATCTTTTCCTGTCCAATAATATATGTTTGAATGAATATTGTATCCATGATTGATTTCAAATGCTTGTACGTTATTGATTATATATCCTAGAGTAGATCTAAAACCAATATATATAGAATGCTTGTCTTGTCTACAAATTGTTGAGGAAGTAATTTATCAATTCAAGATGGAGTTGGAAAGCTCAACGGGGATCTACATCAACCGTCCGGAATAAGGTACGAATCGAGATCCTTTAGTGTTAGATATCTGGTTTCTCTTGCATATTAGAAAGGATTGATTTCTGGAGTCAAGCTATCTGTTGTGGTACCCCAAGCCATAGGAATTTCTCTCCATAATATAATTGGGGACTCCATTGGGGAGTTCCTAGTAGTTGTCCTTTGGGGGTTTCTATCGGCATTCAATGACTTTGAATTGCTCTTACTTCTCTGTTTCTCTGTCAGGCCTGGGGGCATGTTTTCCTGGTAGTGTCTGATTGGTGTGAAGTTTGTCTTAGCTTGTTGGTTTGCCTTTATTTTTATGCATTTTTCTTCCTGTACATGAGTTTTGAACTCACAGTCACGTATATACGTGGTTTTCACTGATATATCCACGTACATACTCGGGTTTACTGCGAACAGTCGCGTATGCCCTTAGTTTTGCCTTCTAGAGGAAGATTGATTGTTGTTGGGTGAATTTTGATGATTGCTGAGTCTCCTTTGACACTGCTAGAGTCTGTATACACCTCTATTTCTGACCTGAGACGGAAAGAATGTTCTTGTCATTGCATTTTCGATTTTTTGTTTTGGGATTAGTGCATTAGATTTCTTTTACCTTAGTACTTTGTGCGAGTGTTGTTTGATTGTGCTTTCCAAGTGTGAGGGTAGTAGAACCATTCTTTTGGTTTAGTATCTCATTGTTATTTCATAAAATCCAAAAATATTTGCTTATTTGCATCATTATGCATTGCATTTTTGCATTTTGCATGGTACTTGCACTAGGTTTTGCTTTGAAGTATTAGTCAAGATTTCATATAGGAACGATTGCAATTATAATTTGAAGAAATTTTGCATTTCACGTAGTAGCACACCCTGTTTTTCATTCTACACAATGAATTTTCATTAATCATTAGGTGTGCATTTTGCTTCATGTTGCGTCATAACACCATTGGTTGCACGGCCATCTACCTCTTTTGAGTAATAAAGCCAAATAAAATCAACGCTTATTTAAAATGGATTACACTATTTTCTCTGATAAGGTACACCAACAAGATTAGGTTTTAGGGTCTTGGAATAGTTCATTGTGACTAAATTCTCCAAGACCACTAAACAACAACATGTATGTGTCTGTGCAGGTGAGAGTGTGAAATTCCTTGGTATAATTGGTGTTTCTTAGGATCCTCCTCTCAAAAGGGAGCTAAGCACGGGGCAGTGTGAGCGGTTATTGATTGGGATGACCCCTAGTCATAACTGAGTAGCACCAGAGATATTTCCAGGATTGTATTCGTATCTGGGGGATTTTTCGAGAGTTTCAGGCTTTGCTACCTTGCCCATACGGTCAATCCTGTCGGCGACTATCTGCTTGAGCATTGGTTATATTGAGGTGACCTTAGTTGCCTTACCTAGGATATTAAGGGGGTACTTTACAGGGTTTATTCTGCAGGTGTCCCAGCCAGGTTGGGGTCAGACAGCACAGTTTCTTTACGCGTTGAAGCTGAGGGCCACAATAATTGGTTACGAACCTCTGCTTGTTGTGTATGGGAGTCTCAAGCCTCTCCTAGGTGAGACATACTTGCTTCATTTGGGAGCTCACTTATCCTGGGGAAGTTTGAGCCTAACACCACGCCGGGGGGCACTCCTATTCCTTACCATGTGGAGAAGTTTAGGAGCACAAGTCATATTGCACCTTCCATCCTGGCGGTGGAAGCTACATTACATATTCCTCCTAGAAATAGGGTTAGTGGTCCTATTAGGATACCAGATCCAAGATGAGTGACCATAGGGAACACCACATACATAATTTCACATGTCCCTTCATCCTCTGTTCCTTGTTCTTTAAATGTCATTCCTCCACCTCATTCACATGGTCCTTTGGGCCAGAATGTTGCTACGAGTCATGTCCATACTGCTGCTACTCGCACAGTTGTGTCTCAACTTCAGGTACCTCTTGTTGTTTCGAGGGGTCGTATTCCTACTTCGGGAGGTCATGTTATTACTTTTGGAGCGTATATTCCTACTTATGGAGTGTCTCATGGAACATCCCATGGGATGACTTAACGACCTTATTATGGGATGCAGTATGGATAGGGTTATTCACCTTATGGGTATGGGTATCAAAAACCTACTTACTCTCCAAATTACAGCTTTGTAGCATGTT
This sequence comes from Pseudotsuga menziesii, assembly GCA_001517045.1. Lineage (NCBI taxonomy): Eukaryota > Viridiplantae > Streptophyta > Pinopsida > Pinales > Pinaceae > Pseudotsuga > Pseudotsuga menziesii. The sequence continues at coordinate 139,672 of LPNX010316213.1, read as the reverse complement.
ACCACCTAAGTTGTACTTAGGGGTTTTTTATCAAGTGATCCTGGTGAACCGGACAAGGATAACTTGTTTGGACTTCAGAAGACCTTTGGAAGTACTTCTGGGAGGTGCTTGTTGTACTATATCACATGTTCATACCCCATGGGGGAATTGTAATAAATGTTCTAGCATGATAGTGTCTATAAAAGACTCGGTCTCTTAGACTTTATTTGTCAATCCGATCAGCCTAGGGTGTTTTTTCCCTTGGTTATTATTGGTTGTTGAATAAACGGCTGATAATTTCTGAGTTTTTCACTCCATACCTCTAAAGTTGGGGTGGTCGGCTTGGCTTTAGGCCTATTGAGGTTATTAGAGTCTATGTGTCAATGTATAAACATGCTAGACATCATGGTTGAGTCATATGAACATGTGTAAGTCCCCCTAGGTTTTTTCAATTTTTTAGTTTTTTCAGTGTTTTTTATTAAAATTTAATTTTTCCAAAACTTAGGCTATTTTTTAATAGTTTAATTGGAAAAATTGATTTTGTAATAAAAGTGGGCCAAATAATCAGTTTCAGTCATGTAGGTGCTCATTTTCAAGCTAAGAGCACGATGTAAACCCATGGACCCACTATTTCCTAGTTTTGAGTGATTTTCCATCACTCAGGTCAGAAAGCCTCAAAAATCAATTATTGATGATTATAATTAATAAATTGATGAATAATGGACCAAATCCAAAATCATAAATCAATGGATTCTCGGCTGATTTGATTGAAATCAGTCAGATCTAAAGCAGATTGACTGGATCTGACAAATCCTTGACTGAAGGAGGTGATCAAATCAGATCCAGAGTTGATCTTCTGCATCCTTTATGTGGAATTTCACCCTCCCTCTCTCCTCAACACGTTTTGGCTCATCTGGATGAGTTTTGGTGGATGCTTCAGTCAACAGGTTGAGGTGTCAGTCAGATCAGCTCTCCAACTGACAATTACACTCAGTGAGACTTAGATCTATCTCAGTTAGATACAGATCAGGCATTGATGGACTCTCCATCAACATATTTGGTCTATCTCCTTGGGATTTGTGCCCCCCTAGGCTGGATCTCCTAGTTTTTGTATATATCCTAGCACAGCAGCCTCTTCCAAGCTAGTTAGAGCTGGATTGAAAGGATTGCTATTGTAATTGTGTATTGATCATCATTTGTGAATAAAGAAGCTTTGGAGGCTATACCGTGTAGTGCATGTTTTTGTGCAGATTCTCAGTGTTATGCTACTAATGTGGTAACTGCAATTTCTTTCCAAATTCTGTGCCGCTTTCGTGTTCTGGCTTCAAGGATTTGTTTGAATCAAGTAAGGGTGTAAACTAGGCAAGTTAGATTTATTGATCTTGTTTATCCATATGATGTATGCTCATGAATTTTAGTTATATGCTTAAATGAGATTATTTTTGCATGATCTTTCATTTTTGTTGCTTTATACATCTATATCCAGATCTCACAAGGTGTTGTGCAGGCTTGTGTTATCTAGTTGCAGGTTCCTGATTGGATGAAGGTGTGGATCAATATTGACACCATTCCTTATCCAATAATCCCAAGACTTTTTAGTGCTCCACAAAAGGGCCTCCTTTCAGCTTGCTCCATTCAAGCAATGAGCCGACCTTCTCTCCTCTTCTTCTCATTTCTTAAAGAAATCAATCTTTCGGTTACCTGTCTCTCCCTCTTATGATCAGATCTAGTTCTTGGAATTGAATATATATTATTAGATCTATTTAATAAGAGTCTTGATTCCTAGATCTGCAATTTCATAAAGAATATCATTTCATAAATATAGATCTAGGTGTAGGAATTCCCCTCTTCGCAAGTAGCTAAGTCATAGATCTAAAGCTTGCTTATAAGGTAGTTTGTTTTTCATTCTTTAAAGATTCATATTCTGCAATAAAGTGCACATATTATTGGCTGCCCAAAAATAAATTCAAGATCCCAAGGAAATCTTGCTTTTCTTGGTTCATTTTTGCATAACTAGATTACCCCAATTTAACAAAATTTTACTTAAGTTTTTTTTTGATAACTAGTGTAATAACCCAAAACACTTTCAAAGTTTGTTTGGGCATATTTGATTCCAATTGCTCACTGTTTTTTAGCAGGTCTAACAAAAAAGAGGAGGAAACTCTACCAAATTTCCAACTCTTGGACGAATCGGAGCTTCTCGGAAGTTCCCCCCACCACCTTGTTTAATTCTAGCTTGTTACAAGCTTGTTGTAAGCCTTTGGATCCCAGATAACAAGGACCAAAGTGCATCAATTTTAATTTTCTGATATTTTAAATCACTGCTAATAAAAAGAAAAGGTCCTTTTGAATAGGCTCTTTTGAGCCTATTCACCATCCCCCCTGGGGGGATTTGCGTCGGTGTCAATTTTTTACCTTTTGCTCAAATCTTTTCAAACTAGCGTAGCTCTAATCTGTAGGATAGTATACATTGATTCAGTATCAATATTATTTTCCATATTTTATATTTCAAAGTAATCTTAATACTTACCCCATGACTTCTCGATTGACCTGAAAGGGGAAAGAGATGTGTGGTAGGACTAATTAGAAAACCGGAATTGTGTATCTGTTTTCTTTTCTATCATTTGTTTTTCAGCTATTATAAAACTAACCCCTCCTTGATTCCTCGATTGAGATCCACTTATATCAAAAGAGGTTCCTGGAGGTTTTTTTTTTTAACAAGAACACCCAATTTTAAAATTTACTAAAATTGACAAGACTCTGGTGTGTATGCTCTGCACTTGGTTGTGGTTCATCCGATCAGTCAAGCTATGTCAAAAGCACTTGAGTGACTAGTATAATTAGGAATCACTCTCCCAAATTGACAAACCATCAGGTGAAAATCCAACACCTAGATCAAACCATCATGGTGGAAAAATACCCAAAGGAAGCGGGAACTTCTGAAAAGTGACCTTGGGGCGCCGATCTCTGTCACAGCCTAACTGGTGCGTTATGAACAATATCCCTAGAGACTGCATTCAGCCCATATATTCCTTGCGGGTAGCTATGAAGGTTTAGTTTTGGACATACTCTAAGTACTCTCGGGTATATCTGGAGTCCACCCCTTCATCTAATTTTAATCAACTCACACCTCAAATTTAACTTAAAACGTACCAAGAGGCAATTGCAAAACGTTCAATCCAAGCACATGCAAGTACATTGATTTTATTTTTTGACTGCATTCTAAGGCACTGTTTATTTTCTTGCTTTATATATATATTGTGTCTCGGCATTGTGCTTTCGTGTGTTCATTTTTGTATCTTGTCATCTTTGATTGTCTATAACTAAATTTCAAAATCCTAAGTAACTCATTCAGTTTAACATCACCATACTAAGTAATTATCCTTAGTAACTTAATAGGGTCTACCCCCCTTGGCTTCGTTAGGAGTTGAGCCTAAACAGAGGAGGCAAGAACAAGACCACATCCTTGACTCGAGACTTGCCCCCAAGGACACACCGAGTGGCTTGAAGATTTCTGCCATGTGACCTAGGTGTGTGAAAGGCGGCGACATTTTTTGGCGCTGTTACCGGGGATAAATATTTTTATTCCCGAGTATGACTTTTGTTTCCTTCCCTTTTGTTTTTGCTTTGTTTGATGAATGCTTAGAATAGATCTTTAATTTTCATCTAGCGACTCCACTAACTTTTTTCTAATTTTTCTTTTTCAGATGGCGACTCCATTGGAGGGATAAAACCCTTGTTTCTTACAAAAACTTGTGAAGTTTTGTTGTGTGTAGATGAGCCCATGCGACATGTTAAAACCTTTAAGGCTCATCACTTGACAGCTCCACCTTTTCAGTACAAGGTTTAATGGTTATATCAAATGCATACTATTAAGTCATGATCTTGTTTTCTTCAGTTTTATATTTTGATTGTCATTTTTATTTCAAGTTTGCTTATTTGCTTAAGTTTTCTCTTTCACTTACTTTAGGAAATTTTTTGGTTTTAAATGAAATTTTGTTTTTTGCTTTAGATTTTCATTATGGTTAGTTTCCTTAGGTTCTGAGGGATTTTATAGGACATTATATGGATTAATTAGTTCACAAACAACATTATGATCATAGTTTATCATTTAAACCTCATTCAAATTGGAAATAATGACTAAAAAGCGCCAAAATTGATTTTAAATTATTCTTGTAGCGCAATTGCCAAAAGTTTACATATTGGCGCTACAAGAATATCGCGGCCGCCGAAATAGCCGATTTTTAAGCAAATTTCTCCCACGATTTTGGTTTTTAGATGACTAATCACATGCTTAAATGGTTTTGATACATGTTTCTTCAGTAATGATCATGCAAACAGGTGCATTTTACAGCATGAAGGAGATCGTGGAAAATCATTAGTTAGAGTTGGGCGAATTGTGACAGGTAGACAAACGAGCCTAGATTGAGGTGAAAGAGGTGCTCCATACATGCATTATGAAACTGGAGACTAAGTGGAGTGAGGACATTTGCTTAGAATCCGGAATTCACAGTTACAGAGAAGATTTAGGGCTTTCTTGTTGCGCCAGCTGGAAGCAAATTTGACACCCGAAGACACTTGTGTAGTTAAATTTGACAATCAAATAGCTCAAGGATTGATTTTAAGCACCTGCAACAAGACAGCAATAAGGTATTCCGCATTAACCTAATAGTGGCAGCTAAAATTGGGGGTTTCTTCTTTAAAGCTTGTTATGATAAAATTGATTGAGGAAAGCTGTAATTTATGTTGTTAACAAACTCCCTATGATCAAATATCAATCTAAAAGGGCTTGGAATGCTTTGGCAATTGATAAGTTGAAAAATATTAGTTTCATTGAACAATTACCCTGTCAAGATTTGTAAATGTGGTAAGGTGAAGCTCTGTTCAGTTTGTGGGGACCAGGGTTTCACAGATCTACTGGTTACTTGTAACCAATGCACTAAATGAGCTGAGCATGTCAAGTGCATGTAGAAATTGTCTGAATAGGTGCTAGAAGCTTACTGGATTGTGTTGAATGTAATTTGAAATAGAAAGTTAGCAGATATCAGATTGCCCTCATATCTTTCCATCCACCAGTTAAACATTCACAAGTTGATTTAAGAAGCAGGCATTTGAGAGATCTAATGCAAAGTCCTTTTTTGCAAATAGATAGCTCATAGGTGGCATTAAAAGGAGCCAAGTGTACTATTTGAGCAGAGCCATAACACATAGATGTTTTCATACATTCTAGAGATGGTCTAGCATTGAAATAAACAGCTTGGATAATAGTTAATTTTAGCAGCAGTTTTATTGAAGAGTTTGTGGCACTCTGTTGACCTAAATTACTCAATCCTGATGTAAATCTTGTCCTACATTGAAAACAAAAATAGACTGTTAAAAAATCAAGAGAAAACAATTAAGGATAATCGAAGAAAGCTAACTATCAAAACCCTAGAAGCTTGAGGAGAAAAAAGGAACTTTTAGGTCATTCAGAGGGCTTTAAAAGTACATAGGTTTCAGTCATTGAAAGCATATGGGAAAAAGTGGCAAAACAAATAGGGCTGAGCCCACTGATTTGGAATGGATTGGCCAATTTCCTGGTTGTGTAGAGATTTTTCAGAATGCTGGTTGGTTGGATGTTTTCAAGAAGATTGATAGCTATAACACTGAGGTCTCTTATAAATTTTCCCAATGCTATAACCAGGACATGGTAGTATTTGATACTTTAAAGTTTAAGATGACTATGGAGTTAGTTTCTGAAGCTACAGGAGTCATAAATGAAGGTGAAATGTGGTTCAAAAATTTTCCTTTCACCTTTAATGCCCAGAGGTACCTTTTACCTGGCATTACTCCAGACTGGAGCAAAGGAGTATTAATTCAGAATTTCAAAGATGAGTGGGTGGAGCCCATTAAAGTCATACAAATCTATATCAACTATGAAGGAATATATGCCTATGTCTTAAAATATCATTTTGAGGTTCTTACAACATCTAGTTGGTGAATCCAAAATGAGTCTTCCTTTCTTTTTGTTTAAAAGTTTGCAAAAGATGTCAAGTAGAGTCAAGGGGCATCAGTATCACACTACACAGTCCATTTTCCATCATGGACTGATCAAATTTATTATTAGTACTGTCCTGCAAAGTGAGGGAAAAACATGGGATTATTTCCTCTTCTGGTCTGGTTTTCAAATTAAGCAGGAAGAGTAGCAAACCAAAAAACAGGTAGACAAAGGGAAAACCCTAGTTAGGAAATTAGGTCAGGAAAACCCTATTGTTCATGGTGTGTCTTCAAGGCTGCTATAGGAGGATGAAGACATTTTCAGAAGGCTAGATATCCCATGGTTTCCCAGTGAGATGCAGGATACCACAACAAGGAAGGATTTTGACTCAGAAAGGGAGAACCTGTAGAGAACCATCAAACAATAAAAGCATCAAATGGATTACATGCAGGAAGTGAATGATGTGTTAGAATAATCAAACCCATAGTATTACCCACTTAGACATTAATTCATTTATTTTTTTCTTATTTGCTTAGTTCATGAGTCCCACCATGTGCAAGTTGTTAATTGCCTATCCATAGAGGTCAAACTTTCCATCTTTGACTCATGTAGCACTTGGGAAATCCTTAGGAATCAAATCTTCTTTATTCCTGGCCTCCTAGGCACCCTTCTTCTTTTTCTGCTTTATTGCCTACTTTTTCAGTGTTTTAAGGCACATAGGAAAGCAAGACTAGGTGAGGTGAACTTGTTTTTCGCCCCTTTCATCCTCCACTCTTTCCTCCATGCAAAAGCATGTATGAGCTGCCATTTCACCACTCATTATCTTACCCATGCGCCCTTGCCAATTCGTGAGCCTCATGACAGATTTGGGATCAACTTTTTACACCTATGGGGGATTTGCCTATTTTGGGTAAGCCTGCTTTATGCTATTTTTGGATGCCTCCTTATGCATTCGACCTATTGATGTATTATATATATTCAGAAACCTATGTTATTACAGGGTTGGCTATTGTACACTGAGTTAATATAAGTTTGTGTTACAGCTCCATATTCAGTCTCCATTGTTGACAATTTTGCATGATCAATTGTAATTTGTTGTGAGTGAAATTAATCTATTGCTGGTCAGAATTTCTACATGGTATCAGAGCCATTCTAGGTTGTTACTCTCCTTCAAAAATTGTTTTGCACATTTGACATCAAGACTGGGAGCCTTCTACTGACAGCCGGGACAGATTTTCTAAAGCTATGGATTCACAGAAAACTATCTTGACTCCCTTCAACTATTTTGAATGGAAAGCAGAGATGGAGATCTTGTTGAGAGAGAAAGGCCTCTATAGGGTGACTATGGAAATATAAGCAGAGCCCAATGCAGCTACAGAGAAGATCAAATGGCACAATCGGAGATATGAGGCTTATGGCCTCCTATGTCTCAGTATTTCCCAAGACCTCCTTTTCCATCTCGATGGATTAACTTCACCGGATCAAGTATGGGAGAAACTGTTTGATATTTTTGGAAAGACAGATGAGATGAGGGGATATCAGATTGAAAATGAGCTGATTTCTCTGAGTCCCAATAGCTTTGAATCCCTGCAGCTATATTTCTCCAAGTTCAAAGCACTAGTTTTGCAGCTGAAGCAGTGTGGTATCGAAAAGAAAGATGATCAGCTCATATTGGCCATCCTCTCGAAGCTAGGACCTAACTACTCAGTCTTTTTTTCGACCTTCTATGCCACAAAACTCACAACTCGAACCTGGAAGATGCCTAGCCTTGCAGATTTCATGGAATCTCTCACACAAGAACAAGACAAGCTGGTGATGATGGGCACCATCAAACCTTCCAAAGACCAAGCTTTGGTTGCTGGAGATTCAAGGGTGGATTCTAAAAGCAAAAAGAAAGCTAAAAATCCACCTGAGCAAAGAAGACACAAGAAGCAGTCTCCGGAGGATCAACAAGGTCCCAAGAAAAATACCCAGAAGAAGAAAAACAAAGGTGATATGAACAACTGCTCATACCGTTCGAAGGGAAATCACACTAAAAGCTCTAATATGAAAAAGCAGATTGATATGCTGACCAATATCTTGGAGAAGAATGGCGTCTGCCTTCCAGAAAGCTCAAAGAAGAGAGAAGGAGGATCAAGTTCCAATGACAGAGAGAGAGTTCATGCTCTAGTTGCTGGCACATCAAGCTCACCCAGTTTTATCATAGATTCTGGAGCTTCAAGACACATGGTTTAGACTAACGAGGCCTTCTCCTCACTGGATATGTCAAAAGGACCATCTATTGTACTGGGAGATGGCTCTCTCACTGAAAGTAAAGGCAAAGGAAGGATAGAACTTGATCATGGTAACTTCAACAATGTGCTGTATGTCCCTCGTCTCACCTCCAACATTCTATCAGTGTACCAGATGACCCACACCGGGTCTCCTAAGAAAGTCATATTCTCACCAGATGAAGTTGAGATCACAGAAATATCAAGTGGAAGAATCATTGCAAAAGGAGTAGTGAATCATGCTCAAAAGGTATACATATTTTCACACTTCCTACCTTACTAAAACCCCTCTGCTCTTCTTATCCATGCTAATGAAGCTAGCAAGCTATGGCATGAAATATTTGGCCATTTAAATTACAAGTATTTGTCTCATCTTAGTGAGAAAGATATGGTCATAGGGTTGCCCAAGATAAAATTTTCCAAAGGAGTCTGCCAAGACTATATCCTAGGAAAACACCCAGAGCACAAATTTGAGAAAGCCAGCCATGAGAGAACCTCTGCACCCCTCGAGCTGATTCACAGTGATGTTGCTGGACCATTCCCTCATATTTCCATGACTCAGGCCAAATATGCATTGACCTTTATTGATTATTTTTCCAGGTATTGTTGGGTTCACTTCATGAAACACAATTCAGAAGTTTTTGGCCTATTCAAAGTCTTCAAGGATTTGGTTGAAAACCAGTGTGGAAGAAAACTCAAGGTACTCAGGTCTGACAATGGTGGTGAGTATGTCAAGACTGAATTTATTAACTATTCTGTAGATGCAGGTATTCAGATGCAACATTCTATCCCCTACACACCACAACAGAATGGTGTTGCAGAGAGGAAGAACAGATCACTGAAGGAGATGGCAACATGCATGATGGAGGCCAAAACTTTGCCACCAAAGTACTGGGCCGAAGCTATCAACTGTGCAGCCTATATTCAGAATAGGGTGCCTCACAAATAGTTGGATGTCATGACTTCTTTCGAAGCATGGAGTGGGCACAAGCAAGATGTGACCCATTTCAGGATTTTTGGCTCAAAGGCATGGGCTAGAATCCCGATAGAGAAGAGGAAGGCTTTGCATCCCCAAAGCCAAGAGTTTATTTTTGTGGGATACTCTAAATATTCAAAAGGGTACAATTTGATAAACTTGAGCACAAACAAAGCCTTCATTGAAAGGTGTGTTCGGTTTGAAGAAGAACCCCTTGCAGATGTGGAAATTGGTGAAGCCTCTTCACCACCTGAACCTCAAGAAGTAAGTAAAGAGTTTGTTGAACATGCTGATTCTGATTTGTCTAATGGAGATGAGTTTATTGCAGACCCAAACAACCCCACAAGGCCTAAATGGGCAGCCAAGACACTACATGCAGCAGGACAGTTAGCTGGGGATCCCAATGACCCAAGGAGGACTAGATCTCAATTTGAGAGTGGTCTGTGCATGAAGGATCCTGAGTTTTCTGAAAAATTCTATTTGATGGTGGAGTCTGATCTTCAAACATATGAAGAAGCAGGAGGAGATCCAATATGGCAAGCTTCCATGAATGAGGAGTTCAACTCGCTACAGAAGAGCAACACATGGGAGCTAGTGGATCTTCCTCCAGGGAGAAAACTAGTACAGTGTAAGTGGGTCTATAAGACCAAATTTGCTGCTGATGGTTCACCACTGAAGTACAAGGCTATATTGGTAGATAAATTCTACTCATAGGTTCATGGCATCGATTACAATGAGACTTTTTCCCCAGTGGCAAAGATGGATTCAATCATGCTAGCTCTAGCCATTGCAGCATCAAGGAAATGGGAGGTACATCATATGGATGTAAAATGTGCCTTTATAAATGGTGATCTCACTGAGGAGATATATATGCAGCAGCCATAAGGTTTTTCTATTGACCATTCTCTTGTGTGCAGGTTGAGAAAGTCATTGTATGGGCTAAAGCAAGCCCCCAGGGCTTGGTATGCCAAGATAGATATCTTCTTGCTATCTCTGAATTTTGTTCGGTGCAAATCAGATTCGAATTTCTATCTGAAGGTAATTAATGGTTCATTAATGATCATTGTGTTATATGTTGATGACCTCCTCATTACAGGAATCTCACAGGCTGAGATTGCTTCCCTAAAAGGAGCTATGAACCAAGCCTTCTCCATGACAGATTTGGGGCTCTTAAGTCAATTTCTGGGGATTGAGATTGCTCAAACCAAAGCTAGAATCAAGGTGCACCAGTCCAAATATGCCTTGGATTTGCTGATCAAATTCAGAATGCAAGATTGAAAAGCAAGCAAAACTCCTTTCCCTTCAGGAGTGAAGCTGGAGGAAGATGATTCTCCACCGATGGTAAACAACACTTTGTATAGACAGTTGATTGGATGTTTATTGTATTTGAAACATACTCGACCTGATCTTTGTTATGCAGTCAGTTTTGCTTCTATATTCATGGATCAGCCCCATGAGATCCATTGGAAAGCAGCCAAGAGGATCCTTAGCTTTGTTCAGGGAACAAGGACACATGGGATTTTCTATAAAGCCAATACTGATCTTGAGTTAATTGGTTTTACTGACAGTGATTGGGCAGGTGATAGCACAAACAGGAAGTCCACTTCAGGTTATGTGTTCATGCTTGTAGAGGGGCCAATTAGCTGGTCAAGCAAGAAACAGAGTGCCATTGCACTCTCATCTACAGAAGTTGATTACAGAGGAGTTGTCAATGCAGCAACTCAGTGTTTATGGTTGCAGGGTTTACTTGAAGA
>LPNX010316213.1:101328-128089 GCA_001517045.1 Pseudotsuga menziesii | reverse complement strand
ACAGCTCCATATTCAGTCTCCATTGTTGACAATTTTGCATGATCAATTGTAATTTGTTGTGAGTGAAATTAATCTATTGCTGGTCAGAATTTCTACATGATGGTCTGATCCTAGCAAATAGAAGAATTATGGAGGATTTACAATAAGTAAATGAGCATTATCAAGAGCTTACTGTTGTTTCCAAGGAGGCCTTGAAGAGGAAGAGAAGCATAGATTTACAATGTGCTGAATTGAAGTAGACTGTCAAAGGCTTGCAGCAGCAGAATGAAGAACTTACAAGAAGGTTAGCAGATATGGAAGCTGAGCATAAGAGAGCCAGGAAGAAGGCCCAAGCTTTGGATGGAATAGCCTTACTAGCTGAAGCTGCTAAAGACCTTTGAGTTTGTTAGTTAGTCAGTTACTTATTATGTCTTTTAGAGCAATATTTTAATTAGTCAGTCTTTTATTAATTTTTTGGAAGAAATACTTTATTTTGTAAATTGTAATATGACAATTATCCCATCGATGACTTGGCTGAAGACAGTTAGGGTTTAGACTCTAACTAATTTTTTTTTGAGAAACAATATTTAGGTAGATGAGAAAGAGAGAAAAGGGTTCTACTTTTTGGCTGGCTTAAGGAGGTCTGTGACTTGTTTATGAGCTAAGTACATAACTCTCATCTGTATTTGTTGAGCAAAATTATGAAATATATGATCTATATTTCCCTTCATACTATGTTTTAGCTTCATCTTTGGCTTGTTTAGCTACTTGACTGATATATTCATTGCTGGTTTATGGTTTCTTTGCTTGTAATGCTTGTAAGTTATGAATGAACTTGAAGATTATATTCTGATTGGTACATGGTGATTATATTATGCATCTCTATTCTTATTTATTTATGATTTAGTTCGTTCCTGGATTATGAATGTATTCCCTTCAGTCACCAAACATTATAACCAGAAATTTTTTTCAAAAAAACCCTAAACCCTAGTTTTACTTGATTGAATTTTTGATATTGTGTTGGCCTGTTTCTTTATAGCCTTGGAAACAATTTCTGGCACAAACACATACTATTAATTCTTGATATGGATGAATTAAAGGAGAAGTGTGGTTTCTGGTTAACTCGAATGTTTTAGCCTATCGATTTCTCAAACATCCTGGGTTTTCCTAACTGTTGTGATGGTTTTGAGGATGCATATAACTGGCTTCTGGTATTTCATGGAAATTATGGTGATTCGGCCATCTGGCATGTCAAATATTTCCTTCAGTTGATTGCTGACTTCAATATTCTTCATGAAGACAATATGATGGAAATGTTTGCTAGTACTTTTTGGGGTGAGGCTTGTTGTTGGTTCTATCAGGGCCTTCCTAATAACTGTATAACTTCTTTTCCAAGCTTCCTTTGGATGTTTTTAGAGCAGTGGCATGATGGTAGGGGTCACTATGAATGGTTTAAAAAAGTTCCTTGAAAAGATATGCACCTTCTACATATCTGGGACAGAGTATCACACGGAAACATATGATGTACCTTTTTCCATGATAAAAAGTATTGAAGACCTGGAATCTCTTCTTGACCATTTAAGTGAAGAGGACGTTGATGATACACCCATAAAAAAACATCCTGGTAGTTATTTAAGAAAGGAAGCAATTAAGCATCTTCTTAAAGAATATGAGGTATCTCCCAATGCACAACAAAATTCTGAGGAAAGGAAAATCGAAGATGATCCTATTGAAGAGCTTCAGGAGAAGACCATGATGGAACACATTGTTGAAGACTCTCCTCATGTCACCATAGCTAAAAACATTGAAGATTTGAGGTATTCTCAAGTGTGTTGCAATGCTGATATTTTTCCAAAGGGTCCTCTAGAGAAATCCACTGAGCAACACATACCAAGTGATCCCATTGAACATGTCCAAAAGGTTTCCTTGATTGAAGATAATATTGAAGATCCTCTTCATGATATCATAACAGAAGCCTATAAAGAAACCTATGATAAGATCAGTACAGTGTGTGGTGACACTAGACCTTGTTCTCCTCATGTTGATGAAGGTTTGGAAAGTTTATTACCTTGTAACATTTTATCTGAAGAAGATTGTTATGAATACAAGGAAGACATGGATAGGCAGGAGCATGATGCCATGGATGAAGAGTCCCCCACATATGACATGGATGGGAGTGATGACTATTGGAATTTCATAGATAATCCAACTTGTGAAAATATTATGAAGAATCCCATCCATGATATGTCCAACGATGGGAGTGTCTATTGAAAAATTTGTGGAAGTCCAATCTACGATACGTCTGGAGAGGGGAGCACAGATCTACATGCCTGGGAAAACCTTAGTATGGAAGAGGAGCATTCAGAATTTTCATGTGATCATTCAAAGTCATACCATGTAGAGCCGCATAAGGGTATCAGTAATGAAGACATTGAGAAACAATATTGTGAAAATTCAGATGTGATGAAGTCAGTGGAAAATCAGTCTCAGCCATCTTTTTCACATATAGAGGTTCCTTATGATTTGGAGCTACTTGGGGCTTGTGCAATGAGTTATAATTTGATAAGCCCCGATGATCAGTATGATGATGTAGTCAGTCTACCTCATCGTTATGATTGGTATATCAGTCCTATCCAGTCATGGATAGAAGCAGCCTGCATGAGCACATACGAGTTTGGGAAGAATTTTTATAACATTGATCATGCCTATGATCTCCCATCCATCCCGCCCATCCTGAATCATCACACATGTTTGCATTTTCTGAATAAGGTATCCTTACTTTGGCTAGTAACCAAAGACAAGGAATTTTTTTTTATGTTAATAAAATGCTTAGGTGGTTACATTGGATTTCTGATTACACTTAACCCTTTTTATATCATGCTTATAGTAGGTAAATAAGCTCCTTGAAAGAGAGCATTTACTTTCTGAATTTATACTTAGCTATAATAAAATTTTGCTTCTTTTAGTTAGTTCCATTTATTTTGTTTAAACAAATCAGCTTAATGGTTCATTTGGTTTTTTATAAAACTTGTGCTACTGAGGTTTTTCTTGTCAAGTTGAGATGTTTTTACAGGGTATATAAACCAAAGATTCCGGTGTTCTCGTATCCTCTCCTTGCCTTAAAGACCATATTGAGCACATGTCCCATAGTTGGAGCTAGAATGTTACCACCCAAGTTGTACTTAGTTGTTTTTTTTCAAGTGATCTTGGTGAACCAGACAAGGATAACTTGTTTGGAGTTCGGAAGACCTTTGGAAGTACTTCTGGGAGGTGCTTGTTGTACTATATCACATGTTCATAACCCATGGGGGAATTGTAATAAATGTTCTAGCATGACAGTGTCTGTAAAAGACTCGGTCTCTTAGACTTTATTTATCAATCCGATTAGCCTAGGGTGTTTTTTCCCTTGGTTATTATTGGTTGTTGAATAAACGACTAATAATTTCTGAGTTTTTCACTCCATACCTCCAAAGTTGGGGTGGTCGGCTTGGAATTTAGGCCTATTGAGGTTATTAGAGTCTATGTTTCAATGTATAAACATGCTAGACATTATGGTCGAGTCATATGAACATGTCTAAGTCCCCCTAGGTTTTTTCAATTTTTCAATTTTTCAATTTTTTTAGTTTTTTCAGTGTTTTTTATTAAAATTTAATTTTTCCAAAACTTAGGCTATTTTTTAATAGTTTAATTGGAAAATTTGATTTTGTAATAAAAGTGGGCCAAATAATCAGTTTCAGTCATGTAGGTGCTCATTTTCAAGCTAAGAGCACCATGTAAACCCATGGACCCACTATTTCCTAGTTTTGAGTGATTTTCCATCACTCAGGTCAAAAAGCCCCAAAAATCAATTATTGATGATTTTAATTAATAAATTGAAGAATAATGGAGCAAATCCAAAATCATAAATCAATGGATTCTCGGCCGATTTGATTGAAATCAGTCAGATCTGAAGCAGATTGACTGGATTTGACAAATCCTTGATTAAGGAGGCGATCAAATCAGATCCATAGTTGATATTCAGCATCCTTTATGGGGAATTTCACCCTCCCTCTCTCCTGAACATGTTTCGGCTCATTTGGATAAGTTTTGGTGGATGCTTCAGTCAACAGGTTGAGGTTTCAGTCAGATCAGCTCTCCAATTGACAATTACATTCAGTGAGACTCAGATCTGGCTCAGTTAGACACAAATCAGGCATTGATGGACTCTCCATCAGCATATTTGGTCTATCTCCTTGGGATTTGCGCCCCCCTGGGCTGGATCTCCTAGTTTTTGTATATATCCAAGCATAGCAGCCTCTTCCAAGCTAGTTAGAGCTGGATTGAAAGGCTTGCTATTGTAATTGTGTATTGGTCATCATTTGTGAATAAGGAATCTTTGGAGGCTATACTGTTTAGTGCATGTGTTTGTGCAGATTCTTAGTGTTATACTGCTCATGTGGTAATTGCAATTTCTTTCCAAATTCTATGTCGCTTTCGTGTTTTGGCTTCAAGGATTCAATTGAATCAAGTAAGGGTGTAAACTAGGAAAGTTAGATTGCTTGATCTTGTTTATCCATATGATGTATGCTCACAAATTTCAGTTATATGCTAAAATAAGATTATTTTTACATGATCTTTCATTTTTGTTGCTTTATACATCTATATCTAGATCTCACAAGGTGTTGTGCAGGCTTGTTCTATCTAGTTGCAGGTTCCTGATTGGATGAAGGTGTGGATCAAGATTGATGCCATTCCTTATCCAATAAGCTCAAGGCTCTATCCCTTAGCGCTCCACAAAAGGGCCTCCTTTCAGCTTGCTCCATTCAAGCAACGAGCCGACCTTCTCTCCTCTTCTTCTCATTTCTTAAAAAATTCAATCTTTCGGTTACCTATCTCTCCCTCTTATGATCAGATCTAGTTCTAGGAATTGAATATATATTATTAGATCTATTTCATAGGATTCTTGCTTCCTAGATCTGCAATTTCATAAAGATAGATCTAGGTGTAGGAATTCCCTTCTTTGCAAGTAGCTAAGTCATAGATCTAAAACTTGCTCATAAGGTAGTTTCTTTTTCGTTCTTTAAAGATTCATATTCTGCAATAAAGTGCACATCTTATTTTCTGCCCAAATATCAAGCCAAGATCCCAAGGAAAGCTTGTTTTCCTTGGTTCCTTTTTGCATAACTAGATTACCCCAATTTAACAAAATTTTACTTAAGTTTTTTTTCGATAACTAGTGTAGTAACCCAAAACACTTTCAAAGTTTGTTTGGGCATATTTGATTCTAATTGCTTGCTGTTTTTTAGCAGGTCCAACAAAAAAAGGGAGGAAACTCTACCAAATTTCCAACTCTTGGACAAATCGGAGCTTCCCAGAAGTTTCCCCCACCACCTTGTTTAATTCTAGCTTGTTACAAGCTTGTTGTAAGCTTTTGGATCCCAGATAACAAGGACCAAAGTGCATCAATTTTATTTTTATGATATTGTAAATCACTGCTACTAAAATGAAAATTTCCTTTCGAACAGGCTCTTTCGAGCCTATTCGCCATCCCCCCTTGGGGGATTTGCGTCGGTGTCAATTTTTTACCTTTTGCTCATATCTTTTCAAAATAGCATAGCTTTAATATAAATGATAGTATACTTTGATTCGGTATCAATTTTATTTTCCATATTTGATATTTCAAAGTAATCTTAATACTTACCCCACGACTTCCCGATTGACCCAAAAGGGGAAAGAGATGCGTGGTAGGACTAATTAGAAAACTAGAATTGTGTATGTGTTTTCTTTTCTATCATTTGTTTTTCAGCTATTATAAAATTAACCCCTCCTTGATTCCCCGATTGAGATCCACTTGGATTGAAAGAGTTTCCTGGAGGATTTTATTTTTATCAAGAACACCCAATTTTAAAGTTTACTAAAATTGACAAGAATCCGGTGTGTATGCTCTGCACTTGGCTGTGATTCATCTGATCAGTCAAGCTGTATCAAAAGAACTTGAGTGACTAGTATAATTAGGACTCACTCTCCCAAATTGACAAACCATCAGGTGAAAATCCAACACCTGGATCAAACCATCACCATGGAAAAATACCCAAAAGAAGTGGGAACTTCTCAAAAGTGACCTCGGGGTGCCGATCTCATGCACACCCTAATGGGTGCGTTATGAACAATAGCCCCAAAGACTCCATTCAACCCACATATTGCTTGCGGGTATCTATGAAGGTTTAGTTTGAACATACGCCAAGTACTCTCGGGTATATCTAGAGTCCACCCCTTCACCTAATTTTAATCAAATCACACCTCAAATTTAAGTTAAAATGTACCAAGAGGCAATTGCAAAACATTCATTCCAAGCACATGCAAGTACATTGATTTTATTTTTTGACTCCATAAGGCACTGGTTATTTTCTTGCTTTATATATATATTGTGTCTCAGAATTGTGCTTTCGTATGTTCATTTTTGTATCTTGTCATCTTTGATTGTCTATAGTTAAATTTCAGACTCCTAAGTAACTCATTCAGTTTGACATCACCATACTAAGTAATTATCCTTAGTAACTTAATAGGGTCTACCCCCCTTGGCTTCGTTAGGAGTTGAGCCTAAACAGAGGAGTCAAGAACAAGGTCAAGGACACACTGAGTGGCTTGAATATTTCTGCCACATGAACCAGGTGTGTGAAAGACGGCAACATAGCCCCACATAGTCAAGGTACACCACATTATGGTGCTTCCATGCCACCCTACATGGGTCAAACGGGAGGAGGGCACTATGGCCAAGGCCATGGTGGTTACGGTAATCAGACCTATGTGAACCAAAATCATCAGGGAGTGGTGCATCGACCTACTCATCCTAGGCTCCCTTTCCTTGCGATGCTAAATATTCTTGACTTGTTGAGACTGATGAATGATCCTGTATCTGATGACCCATCTTGGATGGATGTCCCTAATAAGATTCCCTCAGACATACCCAAATTCGAGGGAAAACCAGGAGAGAATATGAGCAAACATGTTACTACATTTCACTTATGGTACTCTTCAAATTCCTTACACAAAGATTCGATCCGTTTAAGGCTACTCCAACACACCCTTACAGGGCCTACCACAAAATGGTATATAGAGTTACCTAGGGGGGCATTCACTTTTTTTGACGACCTAGCTATGAATTTTCTCAACCACTTCCAGCTACCAGTGTGTTATGACTTTGCTACAGAACTCTTGTTGACATTTTGGTAGGATAAAGCCACGCATATCTCAGACCATATCCAAGGGTGGTGTAGATGGAAGAGGTTGATTAAAGCCTTCATACCGCCAGATTTTCTCCTCGAATGGTTCCTTAAATCGTTACTACCTTATATAGCGAAGGATGTTTCTACATCCAGAGTTCAGAACGAGGAACAAGCCATTTTTAGGGTGCATGAATTAGACTTGATTTATGCTCAATCTAGTTTGTTATATGAGATTATTCCTAATGATCCGCATTCTAGTTTCAACCCTAAGGTTAAACCTGGACCACATGCCGATGGAATTGTTGGTTGTACGAGTGCCAAACCTGCAGATTCAGTTATGAAACAGGTCAGTCAATTATCTATCAACCAATCTACCTCGGGACAAGCCCTGGCTTTGTCTCAACCCACCCAAATGGTGAGTGTGCTTTCAGTACAATCATCAGACCAGAAGGGTAACCAGCAGCCCAGAAGGAATAAAAAGAAGGGTAAAAACAATCGTAAGGGTGGGAATAGAAATGAAAATGCCAACTCTAATGACAAGAACACCTGAAATGCTAGAGGGGACAAGCAACCTAAATGTAAGGTTAAATTTCCTTGCAAGTTGTGTAAGGAAGATCACCTCACTCACTTGTGCCCTCGAATTGATGAAGCCTCGAGATTCATAGCACAGGGCCTAGCTGTGCTAACTAACCCTTTACCTCATAATCAAAACATGAACTCGAGGACCCATGACTAGTCTGGTGGTGATCAAGATCTGCTAGAGGTTTGTAGTGGTCATGGTTGCATCAATATGGTGCGTGCTACTAAGGTTGTGATTCATGCGAAAGACTATGGTTCATCACAACCTGATCTTGGAAAAGAACCTGATCCACCTGGGAGTCTTTTGCATATTGAAAAAACTATGGATAAACCTGAAGTTGCACCTCGCATTCCTAAGGGAGTCCTTAAGCATTCAGGGCACAATCCTAATGCCCGAGGCACCCATAACTATTTTGTTGTCGAGGATTTGGGCCACACTCCTTGTGCGATGTATGCATTTGAAGTACTTCAGAGTTGTCCTTCACAAAGGAAGGCTTTGCTTTCTACCCTAGGTGTGAACGATGATAATTCTTCCTCCGTGATCAAATTTGAAACCGTGGAACTTCAGCCTCGCTTTCCTTACTATGTGTCTATCTTGATTCATGTAGAATGTCTCAACATGATCGTCAAACGCACTATGATTGATGAAGGCACTGCTGCTTCTGTGATGTCTTTGGCATGTTGGAAGGGTTTGGGTTCCCCTGAGTTGTCTAAATCTGATACCATGTTGATTGCTTTTGATGGAAGATTGTTTCGATCGCACGGTATTCTTCCTTCTCTTAAAGTCCA
This sequence comes from Pseudotsuga menziesii, assembly GCA_001517045.1. Taxonomy (NCBI): domain Eukaryota; kingdom Viridiplantae; phylum Streptophyta; class Pinopsida; order Pinales; family Pinaceae; genus Pseudotsuga; species Pseudotsuga menziesii. The sequence continues at coordinate 119,537 of LPNX010316213.1, read as the reverse complement.
TTTGGGAGGGAAGACTGTTTCGATAAAGGTCGAGGTGGTTGATGCACCCCTTGACTGCAATTTGTTGCTGGGTAGGAATTGGATGTACAGTATGCAAGCTGTGGCTTCTTCTCTATTTTGAGTTGTGTGCTTTCCGTTTAATGGGAAGATAGTTACGATTGATCAAATGTCATTCAAGAATCTGTCAGTTACCACATCTTCGAGAGCTTCCATCTCGATTGTTGAGAACTCTCAACTAGCATCTGGGAGTGTGGGTGTGGGCATGTATCCATCCCTTATGGGAAGCTTTTGTTGTCCTGTGCCTATTCTTATGATAGGGTCTAGTTCCGGTGAGGCTTCGACATCTGTGAGATCAATGTCTTTTTGCACAACCTATATGGAGGATCCTTGTATTAGTCCTACACCGAGTCCTTCGAATGATCCCATTGAGACAGACATGCCATTCCCTGCAACTAAGATAGCTTAACAAGCTAATCTCCCATGTGTTACAGAGCCTACTCCATCCTCTTCGTGGACAAAGGAAGAGGACCCATATGTACTGCCTGCATGGGTAGTTCAGTCTTCTCACACACATGAATGCCTTGATAGGGTTTTTCCTTATGATGAGGCTATTATTGAGGCTATGTCTGGGGTTGAACCACCTTGGGAAGAGTTGCATCATAGATCTTATTTTCTTCCCAAGCTTGACCGTTTAGAGTGTGAATACTATAGGGAGATTCTTAGTGAGAGAATTGGTAGGCCCATGGTTCTGTTGAGCTCTCTTGGTCTGATGGCTGATGGAAACATGGTAAATATATCTCCTACCATTCCTGTCAATATCTCTTATGACCCTGGTAGGATTGAGAATGTCTATATTGGGGCAGAATGTTCCCATGCTGAGATTCAGGAGTACACTGAGCTATTTAAATAATTTCATGATATCTTTGCTTGGTATTACAGTGAAATGCCAGGTATCGACCCTCGCATTGTTTAGCATGAGATTAAAACTTATCCCAATGCTAAGCCTATTCGACAATGCTTGCATGTAGTGAATCCTAGGAAAGCACCCGTGATTAAGGCAGAGATAGAAAAACTATTAACTAACAGTTCTATCTATCCCGATCCCTTGATGGAGTGGGTTTCAAACCCCATTTCGGTTGATAAGAAGCAAGGAATGATCCCCATATGTACTGATTTTCATGATTTGAATCGTGCCTGTCCTAAGGACAATTTCCCCACACCATTTATTAATCAAATTTTGTATGAGTGTGCGAGTAGCAAGGTATTTTCCTTTATGGACAGATTTTCTGGATACAATTAGATACAAATTAAACTTGAGGACCAACATAAGACTGCCTTTATTTGTCCTTGGGGAACCTTTGCATATCGAAAAATGCTTTTTGGCCTTAAAAATGCCAGCGCCACTTTTCAGCGGGCTATGACCTTGATCTTCCATGATCTCAAGTCAATTATTGAAGTCTTTTTGGATGACCTTGCTACTCACTCTTGCATGAGGGTGTTTCATTCCTACCATTTGAGATTAGTGTTTGAAAGGTGCCTCCATTACTTGGTCAGGTTAAATCCTCATAAGTGCATCTTTTGCATGAAGTCTGGTCGCTTATTAGGGTTAATTGTCTCCAAGGAGGGTATAAGAGTTGACCCTTTGAAGGTAGAGGTAATAATTCAGTTGTCTCCCCTGAAAAACATTAGACATCTTCAATGTTTGTAAGGCATGGAAAACTTCTTACGGAGATTCGTTTTCAATTTTGCCAATTTGACTAGAGGATTTATGCGTCTTTTGAAGAAGGAAACCACCTTTTGTTGGGATGAGTGAGCCCAGGAGTCCTTTGATGCGCTTAAATGAGCCTTAGCATCGGCCATGGTGATTAGTCCACCCGACTATAGCTGAGACTTTCTACTTTATGTGGTCGTGTCCATGGAGACGATTGGTATGGTTTTGGTCCAAGAGGATGAGGAGCTCCAAGAGCATGTCATATATTATCTAAGCCAAAACCTTATAGACACGGAGATCCATTATTCCCATGTTGAGAATCTTGCCTTAGCTACCGTACATGCGGTTCAATGATTGAGACATTATATTATCCTTTTCCAGACCTTGGTTGTATCCCATGTCAATTCATTTCAATTCATCCTCACTCAAAGGATGATTGGGGGAAAGTATAATAAGTGGATTGTCATTCTGCAAGAGTTCGATCCTGAGTTTGTTTCGGCAAAATCGAAGAAATCATTAATTTTTGTGGATCTTATATCGGATTTCCCATGCGAAGAGGAGGAGATGGTTTGTGAAGATACGTTTGTCCATGAGCACATATTCTTAATCTCAACTTTGGATCCATGGTATGGAGACATTATTATATATTTGCAAACATTAAAGGTCCCTACTCACCTCTCACGGGATTAACGATGATGATTACGTCACGTATCCACAGATTACCTCATAGTGGATAACACATTATACCACCGTGGGGTAGATTCCATTTTACATTGTTGTTTAACTCACGAGGAGGCTAAGCTTTTGTTGAATGATTTCCACGGAGGGGCGTGTGGTGGTCATTTATTTGGGCTTTCTATGGCCCAAAAAATATTGAGAGCGGGTTATTTTTGTCTGTCAATCTTTAAAGATTATGTCAACATGGTCAAGAAGTGCCACCCTTGCTAGGTGTTTGCACGTAATATGCGCATGCATCCTACCCCTTTACATCCTATTATCACCGCCAGTCCCTTCACTAAGTGGGGGATTGATTTCATGGATTACAACCTAGCTTCGGCTGGGGGGAATCATCATATCATAGTGGCTGTTGACTGCTTCACGAAATGGGTTGAGGCTATGCCTACAGTTAAATCCGACAGTGAGACAACTATGCACTTTGTATTCAAACAGATTATTACTCGGTTCTGTATTCCGATAGAGCTTGTCATTGACCATGGTAGGAAATTTCAGAATCATATGATGGAAGAGTTGGCCTCGAAGTTAAGGTACAAGCAAGATCATTCCTCCTCTTACTACCCTCAAGTGAATGGATAGGTTGAAGCAGTGAACAAATCACTCAAGTCTATTCTCCAACGAATCATCGCACAAAGCAATACCAATTGGCATATTATGTTATATCCTGCTTTGTGGGATTATAGGACCGTGGTTAAAAATGCCACCTATTTTTCTCCATATCATCTTGTACATGGAGTGGAGTCTGTATTTCCGGTTGAGTGTGAAATCCCTTCTTTGAAGCTAGCCATAGAGCTCTTATCGGACACTTCTCTATTAGAGTAATGTTTGGTCCTTTTAGAGCAGCTTGATGAGCAGCATCGGGATGCTTTAGTGGCTCTAGAAGTGAATAAGCATCGCGTTAAGGTCCAATATGATAAATCTATCCATCCAAGGAGGTTTAGTGAAGGAGATTCGGTCCTTTTGTGGGATCAAGCTAAAGAACCCTTGGGGGCAGGAAAATTCAACCCCATGTGGCATGGTCCTTACGTGGTTAAATGTGTGTTAGAGAAGGGCGCTTATGAGCTAGTAGATTATGAGGGGATGACCTTGGTGGAGCCTAGAAATGCGCTCTATCTTAAAAAATAGTATGCATTATTTTCAGCCAAGGCTGACTATTGTATATTATTGTACAACATTTTTTGCATAGTTAGGTATTTTCTTATGGTGATCGGGTTTGTTGATTAGCTTCCGTTTCTTATGGTAGATGTCAATGGAGTATTCCATCTATATAGGATTCATGGATGGTGCAAACCGTCACACTCAACACTCAGCCTCTGCTGCTTGGGTGATTTATACTCGTACAGGTTAGTTATTGTCTTCAGGAGGCGCATGTTTACGTCCCTCTTCAAACAATGTTGCTGAATATAGTGCCCTTATCGAGCTTCTACGAGATTCCATTTCACATGGTGTTCTCTCTCTTGAGGTAGGTCTTGATTCAGAGTTGGTAGTGTCACAGCTTAATGGCTTGTACCATGTTAGGGATCTGACATTGTTACCGAGATTCTTATGTGTGAGATTGTTAGAACGGTTGTGACAATATAACATACATACATGTTTCAAGAATTAATAATCAAGTTGCTGACTCATATGCTAACTACATGTTAGATTGGCATTCGTTTCATAGACAATAAGCTCATCACAAACATAAATTTTTACACATGTAAATAAATAAATTGATCATCATAAAATTTTTTATAAACATCCAAAATGTGGTAATACATAGTGTTATAGTACAATAATCGGGCTCTCGCACCACCAAAATATAAATACACGGTAATACAAAATGCATCACTCCCAAGTATCTAAGCCTGTGGAAGAGGAGGGGCATTGTGATCATGAAATGTCACCATGGCTCTAGCTAGCCATCTAAATAGCCGCACCCATGCTCATGGTACACCCACCCCCTGGCGTTGCATTGCCTCCGGAAAGTCCTCAACCTACGCCATGGGTACTCTGTGTGTCAGCCTCACCAAGTTGGTATGAATGCTTTGGAGTTTCTGCTCCACATCCACACCCGTAATGTCATCTCCTCTTCCCCTCCATCTATGATGAGGGAAGCCTTCAGGTCATCGTGGTCCTACATCTGCATACACATGATAGGATGTCACTGTGTGTTGTCATGAAAAAACATGTCTTTTTGATTCCATATATCCAAAAAAACAAAAAAATTAAATAACTCAAAAATCTCAAAAAGAAGGTTGGGATTCATTACCAATGTCACCGTATGCCGATCCTGGTGGTAATGGCATGTTAGGGTCTCCCCAAAAATCTATCGCCGCATAGGGGTAATCATCAATGGCAACTATCTGCCATCACCACCATGGAAAGAAATCAACTGGATAGGGGTTGGACACCCTACCTCCACCCAGTCTGCGCATCACATCTTCCCAATGCTGTTGGGCCAGATCTCAAACCTCGTGTAGAGGAACATCAACTCTAGGGCTCAATCCCGAAACACGCTAGAAGAAAAACGTTCTCAATATGCTACTGAAACCAAAGTTTCGTACTCTACCCATCTTGCACTCAATGAGCTGGTGTTTCATGTTTCCTAGTAGTGTAGTGCTCCATTCATACATAGTGGGTCTCATGCACTCCACCGCATAGAACATCAGGGGCCGTGAGGCCTGGTGGAGTGAAGCTAGCCTTGCTATCCTACCCAGTGTCAGTAGAATGGCCTTTAGGCCTAGCACCTGTATGGAGTTAGTTGGGATTTGACTCCCCACCTTCTTCGTGTCTGGATAAAAATACACGGCTATGTACTCATCGATAGTTAGGCCACCTCTGGGCCCACGAGATCATAGGTTCACCACTTCCCCTCATCAGGAAAGTCCAGTAATAAAGTATATGTCCTCCACTTCTATGGTGAGGGACATCTTGTCTATCTGGAAAGACTTTGAGTCTGGATCCCAGTAGTCTACTAGCATCTACAGCAGTCTTTGTTTGGCTCTTAATCCACAAAGACACCAAAACTTGTAGAGCCCGCATGCACGTAAATCTTGTTGAGCCATTAGGTCTTCCCTTAAAAGCTCTTCTACATCCCCATGCTCATGTTCTCTCCATTCTAGTACCATACTGCATATAAAATTCAAGTTTGAGTCATTAGAACACTTAAAAAACATTGAACGCGGCCTCATACGTAAGTGTTTGCTAAACAACCGCATATGTATGCAACTTTGAGGGAATTTTCTGCGTATATCCAACCCTATACATGGAAAAACCCTTAATTTCCATGTGGGCCATGGTGCGCATCTTAGAATGGCGTATAATCCTAAATTGACCATGGAATTTGATAAAATTTGCATCAAAATGAAAGAGCAGGGCATGGGTAAGTACCTGGAAAAAACGGTAGTGGATTCCGCCGGTTGGATCTCCTAGAATTCGTTGTTGAAGTTCTGAGCTCAATTCGGTAAAAGTTTCAAATGTTATATAATGTTTTGAATTTTTTACTATTTATAGAAAATTTTCAAAGTTTTGAAAATTTTTACCCCCTTTTCTATAGGTTGGACTGTTTCTAATCCCATTGGACCATTTTTTGACTAATATATGATGTAGGAGACCTTTTTGAGTGTTGTTTTGGCCTTTGGATTGACCCGTTCGTGTCAATTTTAGGTATCATGTCTAAATTGGCATATAGGTTAGGTTTTACCACCATTTGCATTTTGCATGACCTTATGAACATTTCATTATAACCATAGGTACGAACCCATTCTATCTTGTCACGGAACCTTCTTGTTGTTTTAGAAGTGGCATGATTTGAATGGTAGAGCTTGACCTTACATGGGTACCCTAGTTAGCGCCTTATTTGCATTTGGTGCCCATGCTAGCAATTTTGTCCTTTAGGGTGTGGGAGTCCATTGTATAGTATTGCCATGACATTGTGCAAGAGCTTCATACTCCTCTTGATCTTTTGCTGGCCTATTTCCACTAGACTCCCTTATGTCAAGTTGTAATTGCATTATCATGAGCTTTGCCTAGCTGATTGAGCCTTATGCCGGCTTCCCTGACTTTGAGTTTCAGCCATATATCCTGAGCTTGTCTCATGTCTAGCCATGCAGAGCCATCTTTTATATCCTTTGCAAATTGATTCCCTATTTTACCGGGAGGGGACTTTCCCCTGAGTGTCACTATCCTACACATGTATCCTTGCATTGAGCATAGGTATGTTCCACTGCTTGGAACTAGTTTGTTCGCCCATATGACACTCGTCTCCTCCTAGTCTATAACTATAAAGTAGTTTTATTATTTTTCAAGATTTTTAAATATTTGAAAAAGTCCAAAAAAAATTTTAAAAACCAAAAAGCTGGACAAGGAAAGATGTTATCTTTGGTAGCTATCGAGTCGTGTTGCCTTCAAAAAGAGCACTATATATCATATGTGTTGGTTGGGTTAATAGTTTGACTTTAGGAGTTGTACTCATTTATCTAAGTTTATCTCCACCGATTGGTTAAGCTTCCAGTCCCTATGGAGCCTCTGTCGATGCATCCTATGTCACAGAGATGTCCCAGTTTTTCATATCGAGTCTATGCTGCCTACATTTAGTCACCATTTCCCATTATGCTCTTGTTCGAAGGAAGTTGAAACCTGAGTTGGCCGTTCCTCAGTTATCTTGACTTTGCATGTCGGCCATTCCTGGTACAGTTACTGGTTTGTGCACCTTATGATCGAGTCCTTCCACACTATACAAATTTGCTGAGTACCTTGTGTTGGATGATGGGGGATGCCCTAATGCCCTCCTTCCAGCGGATTTCATCCCATCGAATTCAGATCATTTATTTTGGGATAGGAATCTAGAGTCATCTTTGAGTGCCTTGAGACTTGCAGTCATTAGTGGGAGGTTCTCTCACCATTGACAGTTCTTTGGGAATACATCAATGTCCCATGATCGATGGATTCTCTCAAGTGTTCGACCTCAACACATTTATTCACACTTGTTAGTCTACACTCTAGTACCTTGATTCCCATTTTCATTATCGATGGGTGATATCACGTGTGCTAACGGTATACATCAATGACCGGTAATCAGACGATGGACTACTATGTTTGACCTTGACACCTCTATTCACATAGTAGGACATGTAATCGTAGTGGTTTGTGTAGAAGACCTTCTAGATTCATGGCATCTCTTATATGCTACCTCCTCGATCGTGCCAGTGTTCATGAGATTTCAGCTCTTGTGACTTGATTCTAGTATATGTTAGACATTTCCAGCCATTATGGAGATATTCATCCATTGTATATCTTCAAAAATTATGGAGATCATGATCCTTTGTATATCTTCATCATGGAGATTATGATATATATATATTGTACATGGCGATGACCACTTATGTCATATTTTGTATCACGCTTATTCATGGCCACTGTACTCTTATGTATCTGAGACTGCTATATGTATTTGCAGTTATATGCAGAGTTGTATCATTGTACTATGCTGATTGGGTGGCTGATATTCCACTGGGTTCTTCATCACTCCACTTTTGGGATGGACTTATAATGTATTTCGGCCATCGTATGACCCCTCTGACCTCACACATTAGGGGGCATCTATTATAGCTGATTTTACCACACCTGGTGAATCACACTTATATGGCCTTCCTCTGTCCCTTTGCAGACTCTTTGGACCCCATGGACCTTTTTTATACTTTTGATGTTTCCAATATCATCCCTAAAAACATGGTTAATTTTCTATACATGACTTTTAAACCCTTTCTCGCGTATATACATGGGTTTGACCCCTAAAACCGCATACATCGGGATGTGTGCAAAATTCCAAATTCTTTTGGAGTTTTCCTTGGCATGGATTTGACTCACTTGTCTCCTGGCCTTCCATATGCCTTGAGATCGCTCAAATTTGACCCTTCACTGCCCCATTGAAGAGCTATATAAGGAACCCTTTGGATACATTGAAGGATATGTGAGAATTGAGAGCAAAGAAACTATAGTCCATTGTTTCTGGAACTTATGCTTGAGTCTGCATCCCTTTGTCCCTTGGAGCACTTTGGTGTTCTTCCCAAGCTTTCCTTTTGCTTGTGAACTTGCTATAGAGAGATGGAGGATTAAGGTGGCGGAGGCCCAAGTGGGGGATTCAGTTTCTCCTATTCGTAGACATGCCGACAGAGGTTGTATTCATTGTAATCTATGATTTTATATTAATAGAAATACCTTTTCCTGTCCAATAATGTATGTTTGAATGAATATTGTATCCATGGATGATTTCAAATGCTTGTACGTTATTTATTATATATTCTAGAGTAGATCTAACACCAAAATATATAGAATGCTTGTCTTGTCTACTGATTGTTGAGGAAGTAATTTATCAATTCAAGCTGGAGTTGGAAAGCTCAATGAAGATCTACATCAACCATCTGGAATAAGGTATGAATCAAGATCCTTTAGTGTTAGATATTTGGTTTCTCTTGCATATTAGAAAGGATTTATTTTTGGAGTCAAGTTGTCTATTGTGGTACCCCAAGCCATAGGAATTTCTTTCCGTAACAGGGGGCAGCCTAACTGGTCTTACATGCTAGCTATGGGGGGGATACCTATTCATACTGTGGGAGATGCCAGAGGACCACCTTATGGAGGTCCTCCCCCTAGGGGGCCTGGTGGTCCTGGGGGGCCTAGTGGATTCCCTCCTTAAGGTTCTGTTGCAGCTGCAACAATTTTCCCAAAATTCCAAAAAATTTTGGGACCCTCCTTTTTCTTAGATTAGTTTGATTTTCTTCTTTGATTTGATCTAATGATTTTTCAAAAAGGCCTTTCTAATGCTTTGGATTGATCTACCACTTGTTTTAGTTTTTTCTCTAATGATTGAAACAATCCACTATGTGTTCAAACTTTATCATTGCTTTTAATTACGTTTTCAGCACATTTGAATCGGAAGTTTATTTGGTTGGTGCTCCCGCCGTTAAGGAAAAATAACAAGTTTTGGCTTCGTCATTTTTCTCTGGCGCATTTGGCTTAATCGACCGATTTGTTGGTTTTGCATCGAAACTTTTTGTTCTTTCATTCTCTGCCGTTGCGGATGGTAGATCACGAAGTCTCCTGACTCTTGTATTGACTTTTTAGACCCTACTTTGTTGTTGTTGCCGATCCTTAAAGTTTACGGTTCCGCCGTTGCAGATGAAAGAAGCACTAACCTTCCCGATCTTTAGTCATTCTCTCATTACATAGCGGGGCATCATGGTCTTTATTCTTCCACCGTTGCGGATGATAAAGTAACTATCCTTCCGACCGTTTAGTTGTTTCTCCTCTAATGAAGACTATGCCCATCGTGGACTTTGATATCCTTTATATCTCCCCCTTTGCGGCTCCCGTTCCGCTATCACTCCGATGTTTTAGAGCTCCAACGTGTGAGTATTTGTCTCTTGGTTATCCCTGTGGATAGATTAGTGTTTTGGCCCCTCACATTACGGAATGGATTATGCTTTCGACCTCCGATATTTAGAATTATGCTGTCCGATATCTCACCACCGCGTGTGGTTGTATATATATATATATGGGGGGTTTGTGTTATTATTCTATTGTTATTTTCGACTGTCGTAACTTGTCATTATCGCATTTTTTCGTTTGCTTGAGCTTGGTCGGACCCCCGTTGTCAGTACCCGCGTCCAGGTGGCTCAACTGTGGAATCTTGACCACCTTTCTTCCCATCGATTACGCAGCAGTGCCGAGTAGGCTTCTATTGCATTATCCCGTTCCGTTTGGGTGTTTGGTGATTTTTTCCCACGGTTAGGTTTTGTTGCGGCTGTTTTCCCTTGGCCCCATCGTTCACTTGCATATATAATTATGAATTTGTATCGTAACTGTCCGTGGGAGGGCGTTTGGCCCATAGGGTGTTTTTAATCCGCGGCCTTTCGTTATGCAACCCTGTGCTTAGAGAGTTGGGGGTTTGGTGCAGACGTCCGTTATGCTGTCTGCGCCAATCTGCCCGTATAATGATGTTGTTGCAGGGGAATAATTTCATGGCCTTCCTGTGGCACTTGGAATGGTCCCCCCCCCCCATTTTGTTTTCGTGCTACCCGCCTAGTCCAACCACAGTCACGTTTCGCCGCGCTGTTCCGTGCAAAATCGGTTCACGACCAGTTTCAAACCCAAGCCGGTGGAGGGGGATTTATCACTGCATATAGTTATTGAACATAGTTTGCACTGATGATGTTTCTTCCTGAAAACACACCGTGAGAACTCGCATAATTTCCACTGTCTTTCTCGTGCAGTGCGATGAGCATGGCACCTGTAGATAGCCCGAGTTTCCTTCAGTTTTATGTAGATTTGCTCCCCACTCGATGTTATTGATAGAATTGTTTTAGTAGTATATAGCGGTGTTAGCTTGCACACCTTTGACTTCATTTAACTAAATGATGTTAGGGTAAACATAGTTAAAGTGAAATGCTGCAGATGTTGTCTCAATGATTGGACTGTATTCAGGAATGTCTTAATGATGATAATTGGATGTAGAACAGGAAGATTCCGAATTCGATATCTCAAAGGGACAGAAGAAGAAGGCCCTTGTGGTCAAAGAGGACCCTGAAGTGGAAGTTATTACCAAAACTGAATACATCTATGAAGACACCAAGTGTATATCTAGTGTAGAACCCGAGTACCAATGGGGAGAGATATATAGGTTGATCACACGCCGAGAGGTGCCTGATATGGGCTTGGAAGAAGAGGGAATATATGCCAATATAGAGAGATCTTCACTGATGAATATTGCCACTAGACCAGAGCTATTCCCATGCTCTGAAGTAATTGGTTGGATTTTGCCCCGGGCAGATGTCACCACAATGATCCTGGAGAATGTCAACAAACAGGGCTATACTGCCTATAGCCCTAGATATGTAGCCCTGGCCTACCACCTGCCAGAAGCACAAATATTTTTGTCTGATGATTGGTTGAACAAAATTAGAATGGACCTTGTGGAGACCCTTAAAAGAATGTTGTTATCTAGAAAACATTTTGGAACCAGGGCAACAGAAGAGTATGACACAACAAGCTTAAGAGCCCCATACAAGTTCATAGCTTTAATGCTTAACAGGATTTTTGGAAGAGCTCATGGCAGGTTCTTCAAATTGGAATGGATGCCAATTATTTTTTATGTTGCCACCCACGGGACCATTTTCAATTGGGCCAACATAGTATCAAATAGTCTTTCAGCCTGCATGGCCTCAGCTTTAGGAGGAGTGTCCCAAAAGAGGTCTGAATTCTACATGAGTTCCATACTTGTCGATTGTATATTTTGCAATCAAGCTTTCCCCGGCCTCAAGTGCATCTAGGAAAGGGAGAGGATGCTTGTTTATGCTGCATACAAGACACTGTGGGCGCACAAGTACCACAGTCATTACCGAGAGATCTGTGAACAGTTCATCATGCCACTGTATACCCTCATTTTCCTGAAGGAGTGTGATTGCATGTCAGAAGAGGCATTGCAGGTTATTGAGGAGTATGCAAATTATTATTTGACCGAGGATGGACTATACTTCGGAATGTTTGGAAGTTCAAGAGCACCCTCCCTGCACGGGGACTTCACTTAGTGAACATCTCACATAGCACGTGCGATCATGGGATATTAAAGAATACCCTTAATTTCTAGAGATATTGACCCAAACTCTTTTTGTTGAAACCCCCTCCCAATACTTAAAACCTCCTCCCCACCCATTTTTATACCTCAATCCTTATAAACCACCCTACCCACCCCCACCTTAAACCCCTCATCCCCCCAATACCTGCAATATATTGGTTCAATTTTTAATAATTTTAAAACCCACAATATGAACTAACGTGATAGGATATTGGTCAACAAGTGAAGCCCCCATGCCTCCCTGCTGCCCAAATACGCCACCGACTACATCATTCACAAGGAGGTGGTTAGGAAAGTCTTCCTGGATGGTATAGGAAGCTTCTTATTTGAGCACAAGAAGGCTTCCTATCCCCATTTTCCATTCAAGTTAGGAAGTTATAAGTTTACCAGAGTGAAGAAAGTTGATGAGTTCGTAGAATATTTGGGAAGGTTTCATTTTGGTGAGATGCCCTTCCATAGAAATGACTCCTGCAGTAAAGTAGCTAAACATTGCAAAGAAAACAACATACATTTTGAATATACCCACCATTGGGATAGAGAAGAATCCGTTTTCCGAAATGCAGTGAACATGATAGCCTTGAGGAGAAGGTTCAAGAAGAAGAGTACCACGAAAGGTGGGAAGGCAGCGGATGAACAAGCCAAAGATGATGAAGAAGCAAGGAAACGAAATGAGGAAGACCAAAGGCTAGCACAAGAAGTTGTAGGGTGGTTGCAAGGAGAAGAAGAAGAAAAAAGAAAAGTTGCACAAGAGGCAGCTAGAAAAGCAGAGGAAGATGCAAGAAATGAAGCAGAAGAAGAGATAAGAAAGCTTGATGAGGAGCTTAAGAGACAGGAAGCAGAGAGGTTAAAGCTAACTTAGACAGAGACAGAATAGTCAGTCTCTGACACAGTTGGTGGTCAGACCCAGGACATTGAAAATCCCAAGGTGCAGGACCCAGAAGTACCTGCTGCCAGCACACCTGGACAATCTGTAGTCCCTACACTAAAGCTTGTCACCTTTGCACAGAAGAAAGGGGAAGAAATACCTAATTTTAACACTATTTTCTATGACAAGGAGACAAAGAGGATAGTGAAGAGAATGGAAAGGAAGGTTGACACAGGAGGTCTGCGTAGGAAAATGATAACAGATACACCCGTTGTATTTGGAACAGACCAAGATCCAAGATTCACCATTAGAGCCAGAGCTGCACTGATTCACGCTTCGGAAGAGAATGTGGACAAGATTATGATAGAATTGGAGCAATCCAAGAAGTCCTCTACTCAACTGAAAGACACATTGAGAAAGGAGAGAGAGGAAAGCAATAAGCTGAAGAGGAAATATGAGGACAAGAAAAAAGAGACAAGGTCTTCAAAGGATGAACTGCACCTCCTCCAAGCAGAAAGACAAGCTAGGGAAACTACATAAGAGTGTCTAGAGAGAGTACAGCAAGAGTATCAAGAGCTAAGGACGGAGAAGGAGCAGCTGTTGGGAAAAATAGAAGACTTAGAGCTGTAAAAGACCACTTTGGAGGCAAGTGAGAAGCAAGCTCAAGAATAAGAAGTGAAGCTTCAAGAGCAGATATCTTCTCTAACAACCATTTTAGAGGCAGTAAAAGACTAGCAGGTCAATCTCCAACCCTTCAAGGAGCATGTGCTGGCACAAAAGGCCAAGATGCTACAGCTGCAAACCACCATAGAAGAAGAGAGATGCAAAGTTTTCCAAATAGATGGCCGATTAGAGGAAATTCTGGAGACTTCCTCTTATTTCGTTGATAGATCTTAGGATGTCCTGGAAGTCCTGATAGCAAGAATGACAAGGCTGGAAAATAATGAAGAAACTCTAGCAGAGCTGCCATCAAAGGATCAACAGGCCCTCAAGCGGTATTATGACTTATTAGAGTTTGCTATAAACACCGCGGAGGATTTAGAAAAGGCCGTTAAAAATATAAAAAGAAGCCTGTACAGAGTTCTTCAGAAGGCTCCTGATTACCTATAAACTATTCCAAGTAGAGGTAGAACAGAGGCTAGATGTTTTCCTGGACCATAACTCATTTGTGGAGATGTTGCAGAAGAGGTATCAAGAGGAAGAAGCAAAATTACAGCATATTAAGGCCCTTGATAATCAATTATTAAGAAGTGAAGTAGATCATTCCACCATCAGTGTGTAGTTATTGCAGGATCAATTTCATTTGAGTGCAGCTAGGATTGAGGCCGTAAAGAATCAGGAAACGAAGTTTAAGATAAACATCCAATTTTTGGAACCTTGTGCGTTTGAAGGAATTGCCTCTGAGGCTTTGGTTTGGAAGAAGTTTCTGGATACCCAAGTGGGGCCCTCTTCGTGAATGATCATTCACTTGTGTAATATGTAACTATTTTCTAAACATTTGAGGAAAAATTTGGGAGGCGAAAAGTTGGGAAGCCCAAGGGTTATTTGTGGGCAGCCCAACAGTCTCATCTTTTTGTATAAATATAGAAGACTTAAAAGAAGAAAGGGATTTTTTCCAGTTAGACATGTAAAGAGATATTGTAAGAAGAACTACTTTTTTTTGCAAATAAAGAATTATTGTTTGCCTGTTGGAGAAAGATTGGTGGGACTTTCAAATGTTATGCTGTGGATTGTGGAAAGATGAACTATTTTGGTTTTCTAGCTTTTGGTCCATTAACTGTGAGATCCTTCTAACTCTTAGAGCCTATGTTCTTGCTTAAATGATTTCTGGTTTATTCTGTGGATTTACCACCATGAGTAAGTAATGTTGTTCATAAACAATTGGCTATCTGGTTGTCTAAATATCTTTAATCGTTCACGCGTGGTAGGAAGGAATATCAGCTATCTGTAAGCTCTCTTTATAATGCATGCACAATACACATTACTCATAAATAAGTTACAATTTTTCTCCCCAGGGATAGATAGATAGATAGTTAGTTTTATTTTATTGCTGCATATGTGATTGAGATGCTTGTGAGTGCTAAGATGAGAGGTAAGAACCTGCGCATCACGTTGTGACTGCTTCTTGCATCCTTATCACCCTGTATAGTTAAATAGGCACTTGCATATCATACTTAAGTCAAAAACACAAAAATACACGGTGGACCAGGCCACAACCGGTAAAACCTTTGTTTTTTTTACTTTGGCCTACGGTAGCCGGACCGCAAACTGGACAGATTCCCCATACCAAACAGTCACGGGCTAGTTGGGAATCTTGACTGGGGAGAATCCCTTACTGTTGTCGCCTGCAAATTTCCAGGACTCAACAGTTTCTGGCGCTAGAAGGAGGGCTTCTAGTGCATGGCTGGCCGTGGAAGCTTGTTTTCCCAAGATTACCCCACTAGCAGATATTTGGAAGCTTTTGACCTAACCCAAGTACTAACAGGTTTTGGTTCTACCTTTGAAGCAAGAAAGCCCAGTTTCATCTTACTGTATTTATTACTCAGACTCTTGGTTGTTCACCTTTGCTCATGGCTGGTATAAATGTAAATCATCCAAACCCACTACCTGCTTGGTGAACTATATCACCTTTGAACCTCACACCTCCTTTACATAACCTACCGCCATCCTTTGATAAGCTGCTGCCCAAGTTTGACCCCAATGCGAAGACTGCTATAGATGATCACTTGCAAAGTTTCTATTTAGCAGTAGAAGGGTTAAGGGATGGAGAGTACGAAGATGTTGTCTGTAGATTGTTCCCTCACACCCTTAAAGGAGTAGCAGCATCCTGGTATTTCAGTTTTCCTGCAAACTCCATTCCTAATTGGGACACTTTTGAAAGGACTTTCAAAAGTAAATACTCACCCCAAAAGACACATGCCTCATTAATGAAAGGTCTTGGTTTATTAAAAGAAGAGAAGGATGAGAAGGTGCAACAATTTACTCAAAGGTTTTCAGCATACCTAAATAACTTTTATGAAGCCGACAGACCCTCAGACAAGGTCCTAATTGAATATTATACCTCAACCCTAGGACCTGAGTTGGCCATGTTTGCCAAGATGAAAGCCAGACCTACATTGGTATAGACTTATGAAGAAGCATAAAGGGTAGAGGCTGAAAAACAAAGTATAGCAGACTATCCCGATCTACCTGAAAAGAAAACTACCATGAAAAAAGCCTTATTCCTGTCTAAACCTAAAGAGGAACAATCACATGATTATCAGGGAATGCTGAAAATGATTTAGAAACTATCCAACCGAATAATAGATCTGGATAAAGAAAGGGAAGTTTAGAGAATTTACAAACCCTACTACCAAAAAAGAGAGGATAGCAACCAATGGAAAATACCTCCACCAAATTTAGCATTAATGAACATAACAGAGGTAGGGGGGATAATTTCTGCACTTTTCACCAACAACCTCATTCTGAAAAGAATTGTCCTCAATGGTTAAATTCGATGACATTCGTGATGAATAAGCTGCTGGAATCTAAATTGACTAAAGACAATAGTAAAGAAGAAGAGAAGAACCAGACCATAGAAAAACAAGATAATGATACCATGTTCTTATGGAATGGTGTCTCACTTTTCAACACAGAAGAGAATGCTCTTAAATATGAATGCACACCAATAGCAACAAAAGATACGTACCTAACAAGTAAAGAAAATGCAATAATTTCGAAGATTAAAAAATTTCAAGAAAAGGTCAAGAGATAGATTGATGTAAATGTTAAAGATAAAACACCTAAAGTCACTACTGTCAACCAAGAAACTGAGCCGATCAGTGAGCCTGTCAAACTTGTGGAAGAACAGGAAGGGGTTGATCAAGGAAACACTGAAGAAGTTGAGGAGCTTAAAAAATATATACCCACTCAAGACCAACCAGGAGAAGAAGACATAGAACCAGGTTGGGAAGAAAAAGCTGACACCCCGCCTTTTCTTTTGACCCTAGAAATGCTGAATCATAATGTGCATAATTGCTTGGTAGATTTTGGATCATCGGTGAATGATATGCCTCTTGAGGTTTGCAAAAAGATTAATGGACAACCAGAGTCCACAACCTGGGAAGTAACGCAATTAGATAGCACAGGTGTCAAAGTAGCGGGAGAAATGAAAAATGTTCTCATTCGCTTTTCTACAAATAGCAAGATATGTCAATTTATTGACATTATGGTGGCTGACATACTGGGTGAATATGGGCTTATTCTCAACCGAGATTGGTTTGCCAGATTAAAAGGTTATTTTGCTTCAGATTGGTCTCATTTATTGTTACCTGTCAAGGGTACCCCAAATCAGATTAAAATTTTGAGAGAACCTTACATGAAGCACACTGTCACTAAGCTAGGAGAAGGTAATGAATCTTCTGATTCTGTCCTAGGAAATTGTCTAACCGAGCTTAAGCTAAAATAACATCCCTCAGGAAAGGCCAGTTCTAGAATTGACACTCAGCCTGAGCTCCTTCAACTTCCTCAGGATGATAAAGATGACTGTAGACTAGTAGACATGGTTTCGATTTCAAAAATGGTACACTTAGACCATGGATATATTTTTTGACATACACCACAACCTAGCCCTTTAACTGGTTTGATTGAATATTTTTAAGGGCGGGCACACATTTTCTTTTCTTTTTTGCTTTGTACATAAATAAATTGATGCTGTTTTTCTTTAATGCTTTGATACTGTTTTCTTTTTGATTATTTGATTTCATGCTTTTTTCTTTTGTTTTAAATGCTTTGTTATTAGTTCTTTGGTTTTGAATAAAGAAGCAAACGCTTGGTTGCAATGGAAACATCAGGGTTCTTAATTAACTGAAATCTTGAGCAAAATACTGTGCTTTGAAACATAGAATGTCTTCTAGTAGCAGTATTCCTAATTGGCCATGTATTCATTGAAGTACTATTTAACCCCTGTAAATAACTCGGAAGTAATAGGTTTGGAATACTATTTCGAGGCTTCATCCATTTCACATCTAAAATGTCCAAAGGAGTGATAGCAAAGGACCCACAGAAAGGAAGCAAGGTAAATAGTATATCATATATAAATGATCGCATGCCATAATTTCAAAAAAGCTAAAAGCTATCAAGAGTCAAAACTCCTTAAAGAAACAATACATATCAAAACAAAGTATCAAAAGCATGAATTTCAAATTGCCAAAAGATCCTCTCCGTCCGTGAGATGTGTTGGTAATAACTCCTGATTCAATTGATTATTCAAATGCAAATGCCTATATTTATACATTTCACGA
>LPNX010316213.1:64458-99350 GCA_001517045.1 Pseudotsuga menziesii | reverse complement strand
GTACCAATTTTTGATTGTGCTTGCTTTTCAATTAATGCATGAAAGTCTTTGAATGTTTGAAATGCTTCTGACTTTGTCTTTAAACAGTAAATCCAGCACGTTCGTGAGTAGTCATCAACAAATGTCATAAAGTACTTATTCCCATTTGCTGAAGGAGTTGGCATTGGGCCACACAAATCAGAATGCACTAGTTCTAATTTCCTACTTGCTCTGAAATTAGACTCATGGAATGGCAGCTTACTATGTTTCCCTAATATACATGCATCACATTTTTCCTTCTCTTTAGGAATAGTGGGCAAGCCAAATACACCATTCTTTTTCAACAAATGAAGACTGTTATAATTTAGATGACCAAATCTTGCATGCCACAATGAGCTAGATGACATATTACCTTCTCCATGCTGAGAGAGGTAGGCATAGTTCTGAAATCTTGCTGATGAACCCTTGAGCTTCAGCAACTTTCCATCTTCGTATCCAATCATGATGACTTGGTTGTCAGAGGAATTTCTTATTTCAACGATTCCATCAAATATGTGGATGGAATGGCCTTGCTGTCGAATTTCCACCATGGATAGCAGGCTTCTCTGCAACTCTGGAAGATAGAGAAAGTTCTTCAACAAGAAATCGGGGAATCCTCAACATTATTCTAACAAGATGAACGGTAAATTCTTCTCTCACACAAAAGGACACTATGTATAGAGGAGACTGAATAAAATTCAGAAAGAAAGGAAAATGGAGGACTCACAAGAACTAAATTTCAAATAGCACAAAAGTGCAATTGGCATGGGAATGAGGAACAAATGGATAGTGTTGTTTACTATATGTTACAATCTTGTGGTGTCCAAGCTAGAAAATACCTAAGGATGGGTAAAATAAATCTCACTTATTTGGCCTCAAAAGAGTTATTCAGACTTGCAAATATTTCTGATGTTTCCATTTCCCAAAGAATGGATTAGTTCTCAATGATTTGAATGCATAGGTTGGCCAGTTTGGGAATACAAACTTCTAGAAGTTTTCAACTTTTATTCAGACGGTCTTGCACTGGGAAGAAGTTAAGTCAGAAATCTAGGGTTCACCAGGTAGTCGCCAATTGTTGCAGCTGCAACAATTTTCCCAAAATTCCAAAAACTTTCGGGACCCTCCTTTTGCTTAGATTAGTTTAATTTTCTTCTTTGATTTGACCTAATGATTTTCAGAAAGGCCTTTCTAATGCTTTGGATTAATCTACCACTTGTTTTAGTTTTTTCTCTAACGCTTGAAACAATCCACTGTGTGTTCAAAGTTTATCGTTGCTTTTAATTATGTTTTCAGCACGTTTGAATCGGAAGTTTATTTGGTTGGTGCTCCCGCC
Organism: Pseudotsuga menziesii; assembly: GCA_001517045.1. Classification (NCBI taxonomy): domain Eukaryota; kingdom Viridiplantae; phylum Streptophyta; class Pinopsida; order Pinales; family Pinaceae; genus Pseudotsuga; species Pseudotsuga menziesii. The sequence continues at coordinate 97,999 of LPNX010316213.1, read as the reverse complement.
GTTGCCGAAAAATAACAAGTTTTGGCTTCGTCATTTTTCTCCGGCGCATTTGGCTTAATCGGCCAATTTGTTGGTTTCGCGTCGGAACTTTTTGTTCTTTCATTCTCTGCTATTGCGGATGACAGATCATGAAGTCTCCAGACTCTTGTATTGACTTTTCGGACCCTACTTCGTTCTTGTCACCGATCCTTAAATTTTATGGTTCTGCCGTTGCGGATAAAAGAAGCACTAAACTTCCCGATCTTTAGTCATTCTCTCATTAAATAGCGGGGTGTGATGGCCTTTATTCTTTTGTCGTTGCGGATGAGAAAGTCGCTATCCTTCTGACCATTTAGTCGTTTCTCCTCCGATGAAGACTATGCCCATCACGGACTGTGATATCCTTTATATCTCCGCCGTTGCGGCTCCCGTTCTGTTATCGCTCCGATGTTTTAGAGCTTTGACGCGCGAGTATTTGTCTCCCGGTTATCCCCGCGGATAGATTAGTGTTTTTGACCCCGACGTTGTGGAAGGGATTATGCTTTCGACCTCCAATCTTTAGAATTATGCCGTCCGATATCTCACCACCACATGTGGTTTTATATATATATATATATATATATATATATATATGGGGGGGGGTTTGTGTTATTATTCTATTGTTATTTCCGAATGTTGCAAGCTGTCATTATCATGTTGTGTCATTTGCTCAAGCTTGGTCAGACCCACGTTGTCGGTACCCACGTCTAGGTGGCTCAACTGTGGAATCTTGACCGCCTTTCTTCCCATTGATTACGCAGTAGTTCCAGGTAGGCTTCTATTGCATTATCCCATTCCGTTTGGGCGTTTGGTGATTTTTTCCCACGTTTAGGTTTTGTTGTGGCCATTTTACCTTAGCCCCATCGTTCACTTGCATATATAATTATGGATTTGTATCGTAACTATCCGTGGGAGGGCGTTTGTCCCATAGGGTGTTTTTACTCCGCGGCCTTTCGTTATGCAACCCTACGCTTAGAGAGTTGGGGGTTTGGTGCAGACGGCCATTACGCTGTCTGCACCAATCTGCCCGTATAATTATGTTGTTGCAGGGGAAGGATTTCATGGCCTTCTTGTGGCACTTGGGATGGTTTTTGCCCCCCTCCCCTTTTGTTTTTGTGCTACCCGCCTTGTCAAACCACAGTTGCGTTTCGCTGCACTGTTCTGCGCAAAATCGGTTCACGGCAGGTTTCGAACCCAAGCCGATGGAGGGGGATTTATCACTGCATATAGTTATTGACCATAGTTTGTACTGATGATGTTTCTTCTTGAAAACACACCATGAGAACTTGCATAATTTCCACTGTCTTTCCCGTGCAGCGCAATGAGCATGGCACCCGCAGATAGCCCGAGTTTCCTTCAGTTTTATGTAGATTTGCTCCCCAGTCAATGTTATTGATAGAATTGTTTTAGTAGTAGATAGCAGTGTTAGCTTGCACACCTTTTAATTCATTTAACTAATTGATGTCAGGGTAAACATAGTTAAAGTGAAATGTTGCACATGTTGTCTCAATGTTTGCAACGTAGGCATGAATGTCTTAATGATGATAATTGCATGTATAACAGGAAGATTCCGAATTTGATATGTCAAAGCGACAGAAGAAGAAGGCCCCTGTGGTCGAAGATGACCTTGAAGTGGAATTTATTACCAAAACTGAATACATCTATGAAGACACCAAGTGTATATTCGGTGTAGAACCTGAGTACCAATGGGGAGAGATATACAGGTTGATCATGCACCGAGAGGTGGCTAATATGGGCTTGGAGGAAGAGGGCATATATGCCAATATAGAGAGATCTTCATTGATGAAGATTGCCACCAGACCAGAGCTATTCCCATGCTCTGAATTAATTGTTTGGATTCTGCCCCGGGCAGATGTCACCACAATGATCCTGGAGAATGTCAACAAACAGGGCTATGCTGCCTATAGCCCTGGCTATGTAGCCCTAGCCTACCACCTGCCAGAAGGACAAGTATTTTTGTCCAATGATTGGTTGAACAACATTAGAATGGACCTTGTGGAGACCCTTAAAAGAATGCTGTTATCTAGAAAACATTTCAGAAATAGGGCAACAAGAGAGTATGACATAGCAAGCTTAAAGGCCCCGTACAGGTCCATAGCTTCAATGCTTAACAGGATTTTTGGAAGAGCTCATGGCAGGTTCTTCAAATTGGAATGGATGACAATTATTTTTTATGTTGCCACCTAGGGGACCATTTTCAACTGGGCCAAAATTGTATCAAATAGTCTTTCAGCTTGCATGGCCTCGGCTTTGGGAGGAGTGTCCCAAAAGAGGTATGAATTCTGCATGAGTTCCATACTTGTTGATTGTATATTGTGCAATCAACCTTTCCCCGGCCTCAGGTGCATCTGGGACAGGGAGAGGATGCCTGTTTATGCTGCATACAAGCTACTGTGGGCGCACAAGTACCACAGTCATTATGGAGAGATCTGTGAACAGTTCATCATGCCACTGTATACCCTCATTTTCCTGAAGGAGTGTGATTGCATGTTAGAAGAGGCATTGCAGGTTATTAAGGAGTATGCAGCTTATTATTTGACCAAGGATGGCCTATCTTTCAGAATGTTTGGAAGTTCAAGGGAACCCTCCCTGCTACCCAAATACGCCACCGAGTACATCATTCACAAGGAGGCGGTTAGGAAAGTCTTCCTGGATGGTATAGGAAGCTTCTTATTTGAGAACAAGAAGGCTGCCTATCCCCCTTTGCCCTTCAAGTTAGGCAGTTATAAGTTTACCAGAGTGAAGAAAGCTGATGAGTTCGTAGAAGAGTTGGAAAGGTTTCATTTTGGTGAGATGCCCTTCGATAGAAATGACTCCTGCAGTAAAGTAGCTGAACATTGCAAAGAAAACAACGTACATTTTGAATATACCACCAATGGGATAGAGAAGAATCCGTCTTTCAAAATGCAGTGAACATGACCGCCTTGAGGAGAAGGTTCAAGAAGAAGAGTACCGTTAAAGGTGGGAAGGGAGCAGATGAACAAGCTAAAGCTGATGAAGAAGAAAGGAAACAAAATGAGGAAGCCTGAAGGCTGGCATAAGAAGCTGCAGGGTCGTTGCAGGGAGAAGAAGAATAAAAACGAAAAGTTGCACAGGAGGTAGCTAGAAAAGCAGAGGAAGATGCAAGAAATGAAGCAGAAGAAGAGAAAAGAAAGGTTGATGAGGAGCTTAAGAGACATGAAGCAGAGAGGTTAAAGCTGACTCAAACAGAGACAGAACAGTCAGTCTCTGACACAGCTGGTGGTCAGACCTAGGACATTGAAAATCCTGAGGTGCAGGACCCAGAAGTACCTGCTGCGAGCACACCTGGACAATCTGTAGTCCCTACACTGAAGCTAGTCCCCTTTGCACTGAAGAAAGGGGAAGAAATACCTGATTTTAACACTATTTTCTATGACAAGGAGATAAACAGAATAGTGAAGAGAATGGAAAGGAAGGTTGACACAGGAGGTCTGCCTAGGAAAATGATAACGGATACACCCATTGTATTTGGAACAGATTGAGAGATCCAAGATTCACCATTAGAGCCGGAGTTGCACTGATTCACGCTTCGGAAGATAATGTGGAGAATATTATGACAGACTTGGAGCAGTCCAAGAAGTCTTCTGCTCAACTGAAAGACACATTGAGAAAGGAGAGAGAGGAAAGCAATAAGCTGAAGAGGAAATATGAGGACATGAAAAAAGAGATAAGGTCTTGAAAGGATGAACTGCAGCTCCTCCAAGCAGAAAGATAAGCTAGGGAAACTACCCAAGAGTGTCTGGAGAGAGTGCAACAAGAGTATCAAGAGCTAAGGATGGAGAAGGAGCAGCTGCTGGTAAAAATAGAAGACTTAGAGCTGCAAAATACCACTTTGGAGGCAAGTGAGAAGCAAGCTCAAGAATAAGAAGTGAAGCTTCAAGAGCAGAACTCTTCTCTAACAACTGCTTTAGAGGCAGAAAAATAGCAGCAGGTCAATCTACAACCCTTCAAGGAGCATGTGCTGGCACAAAAGGCCAAGATGCTACAGCTGCAAACCGCCATAGAAGATGAGAGATGCAAATTTTTGCAAATAGACCACCGATTAGAGGAAATTCTGGAGACTTCCTCTTATTTCGTTGATAGATCTCAGGATGTCCTGGAATTTCTGACAGCAAGAATGACAAGGCTGGAAAATAATGAAGAAACTCCAGCAGAGCTGCCATCAAAGGATCAACAGGCCCTCAAGTGGGATTATGACTTATTAGAGTTTGCTATAAACACCGCAGAGGATTTCAAAAAGGCCGTTAAAAAGATGAAAGGAGCCTACACAGAGTGCTTCAGAAGGCTCCTGATTACCTATAACCGGTGCCAATTAGAGGTAGAACAGAGGCTAGATGTTTTCCCGGACCATAACTCATTTGTGGAGATGTTGCAGAAGAGGTATCAAGAGGAAGAAGCAAAATTACAGCATATTAAGGCCCTTGATGCTCAAATCTTAAGAAGTGAAGTAGATCATTCCGCCATCAGTGTGCAGTTATTGGAGGATCAGCTTTGTTTGAGTGCAGCCAATATTGAGGACATAAAGAATGAGGCAAGGAAGTTTGAGATAAACATCCAATTTTTGGAACCTTGTGCGTTTGAAGGAATCGCCTCTGAGGCTTTGGTTTGGAAGAAATTTCTGGATACCCAAGTGGGGCCCTCTTCGTGAATGATCATTCACTTGTGTAATATGTAATGATTTTGTAAACATTTGAGGAAAATTTTGGGAGGCAAAAAGTTGGGAAGCCCAAGGGTTATTTGTGGGCAGCCCAACAGTCTCATCTTTTTGTATAAATATAGAAGACTTAGAGGAAGAAAGGGCTTTTTCCCAGTTAGACATGTAAAGCGATATTGTAAGAAGAACTACTTTTTTTTGCAAATAAAGAATTATTGTTTGCCTGTTGGAGAAATATTGGTGGGACTTTCAAATGTTATGCTGTGGATTGCGGAAAGATGAACTATTTTGTTTTTCCATCTTTTGGTCCATTAACTGTGAGATCGTTCTAACTCTTAGAGCCTATGTTCTTGTTTAAATGATTTCTGGTTTATTCTGTAGATTTACCACCATGAGTAATGTATGCTGTTCATAAACAATTGGCTATCTGATTGTCTAAATATCTTTAATCGTTCACGCGTTGTAGGAAGAAATATCAGCTATCGGTAAGCTCTCTTTATAATGCATGCACAATACACATTACTCATAGTTAAGTTACAATTTTGCTCCCCGGGGATAGATATATAGATAGATAGTTAGTTTTATTTTATTGCTGCATATGTGATTGAGATGCTTGTGAGTGCTAAGATGAGAGGTAAGAACCTGCACTTCACATTGTGACTTCTCCTTGCATCCTTATCACCCTGTATAGTTAAATAGGCACTTGCATATCATACTTAAGTCAAAAACACAAAAATACACGGTGGACCGGGCCGCAACCGGTAAAACCTTTGTTTTTGTTACTTTGGCCTACGGTAGCCAGACCGCAAACCGGATGGATTCCCCATACCAAATAGTCACGGGCTAGTTGGGAACGTTGACTAGGGAGAATCTCTTACTATTTTTGCTTGCGAATTTCCAGGCGTCAACAGGTTCTAATGGTACTGGTGGTCCTGGGGGGGCTGGCGGCTCTCCTTCTAATGGCCCTAGAGGGTCTACTGGCCCTCCCCCTAGTGGTTCTACTGGCCCTCCCCCTAGTGGTCCTAGAGGACCTAGTGGTCCACCTCTTGGTGGTCTCAAAGGCCATGGTGGCCCTAACGGTCCTGATCCCAAAAATCAACCCCCCATGGGCGGATTTCTCGGTAGTTCTTCCTCACAACAACCTGTCTATCAGTCTACTTACGGTCCTACTAGTACATATATGCCATATCAATATTACCAGTATGTGCAATATAACCATCAGTTACCTTTCCTAGCAAATTTGTAATTTCCTGACCTGTCCAAGTTGATTAATGACCCCATTCGACACAATCCCTCACGGCCTCCCATTTCGGTAAAGTTACCATTAGACATTCCAAAGTTCGATGGGAAGTAGGGAGATGATCCAAAAATCCATGTCATGACATTCCATTTGTGGTGTTCTTCAAACTCCCTCATGGATGATTCAGTTCGGTTATGACTCTTTCAATGAAATTTGACCGGTACAACCACGAAGTGGTATATTGAACTTCCACAACATTCGTTTGTGGATTTTGGCTCCTTGGAAACCATGTTTCTTACACACTTTCAGCTCCCTATCCATTATGAAATGGGTACTGATCTCTTAACTTCTCTGTGACAGAACACCTCCACCCACATATCCGATCATATCCATGAGTGGAGAAGGTGAAGAAGGCTTATTAAAGCCCCTATTCTAGACCAGTTATTAGCTGATTGGTTTACCAAATCCTTGTTTCCTCCAATTTCTCAAGATGTGGCTATGGGCAGTGTCGTTACTAAAGAGCAATCCATTAGTCGAGCCCAGTATCTAGATTTGGTCTATTCCCAGTCTGGAACTCTTTATGACTTGATTCCTCAAGCTCCTCTCCTAAGCACCAATCTCACAAAGACACCAGCGTAAATACCTATTGATGGGATTGTTGGCTCAATCTAGTCCCCGTCAGCAATGAAACCTACTAAGAAACCCCAGACTACCACCCCTCTTCCTTTGACTCCTAATGTTTTTTTCGAGGTCAATTCTATTCAAAGTACTCAAACCTCAGGCAATAATAAAAAGAAGGGTAAAAATAAGAATAAAAAAACTGAAAACGAACAGGAGAATCCAAGACCAACCAACAATGATAACGATAAAGGGAAGAGAAAACCAAAATATCCATGTCTGCTATGTGGAGGTTACCATTTCACAAAAGAGTGTCCCCGTTGGGATGAAATCTCTCAATTTTTGAAATCAAATCCCACACCCGTAGTTCTCACAAATCCTTTTCCCTCTCAACAACAATTGATAAACCACATGTCTAATTAGGGTAACTCTAGTTTATCAAAAGAAATTCGTATGATGTCCTCAGATACCATTAGTCTAAAAACTCATAGTCAGAATTATGACAAACCCATAGACAAGAAAGAATACAATTCTTCTTCAGGGAAAGCTCCCTCTACTAGTTCTCTGAAATCCTCATCTACTGTCCCCCTAACCATCGAGAAGCCTACTCTCGACATGTTTTCATCCACCCAAGAGTACTCTTAAGAAGTTTGTATTTAACCCTAATTCCTTAGCTGCTCATATTTATAATGTAGTTGAAGATCTTGCTTAGGCACCTTGTACAATGTCTACCTTAGAAGTACTCCAAAGTTGTCCTATACAATGAAAAAATATGTTAACAGTGTTAGGAGCTTTAGACCTAGATAATACTAATTTGATTAATTTCAATATTGAGAACTATAATTCTAGGCTACCTCATAAACTTGATTTTCAAATCATTACGAAAGTAGTTGGAAATAAGGTTTTTAGAATGGTATTAGATGAAGGATCTTCGACCTCGGTTTTGTCTCTGTCTTGTTGGAAAGCTCTTGGATCTCCCGAGCTTGTAACATCACCTACGACTCTGAAAGCCTTTGATGGATGAGGTTTCTTGCCCCATGGTCTCATATCAGCTCTCACAATTGAGCTTGGGGCAAAACTATTTCTATTCAAGTAGAAGTGGTAGATGCCCCATTACAATACAACCTCCTTCTAGGAAGAAATTGGTTTTATGCCATGATGGCTGTCACTTCGACATTATTCCGAACAGTCCAATTTCTAAATCTAGGGAGAATTGTTACCATTGACCAGTTTGATTTTTATACGTCGGATGTTACTACCTCTATGGCTAATAACATCCCCATGTTAGGCTAGTCCCCTCCTCCTTACTAGTCGATTGGGGTAGGCATGTTGAAGGATTCATCCTCTATGGGGATTTTTCCATCCACTCCTCCTAACATGGATACCACAGCAGTCCATATGATTGCATCATTTGACCGTGATCCTAAGGAAAAACAAGTTATTGATTCCACCTCGTTGAGTTCACACGAAGCAATGTATGACACCATTCAAACTCTTTCCGATGATCACATGGATGACCTTCATCTAGTGGCTTAGAATCCTTACCATTTACCTTACTGGTTAGAACCATCTCTTCCTGTTCTAGATTATCTCTCTAAGAATTTTCCTTCTGATGAGTCCATTATGGAGATCATGAGTACAGATGATTCCATTATGGAGATCATGAGTACATATGAGTCCATTTGGGAGGATCACGATCATAGATCCATGTTCCTCCCCAACACTAGTTTGGTTAACCATGATTATGCATCCCTGTTTCCTGTTGATATTGTCAACATACCCAAAAGTCCTATATTGTTGCAAGACATAGATTCTGAAGGAAACCTTTGCAACATTACTCAAACGAATCCGATTGACATATCAGCCAAGCCTGGTACCATTGAGCATGTTCATGTTGGGAAGAACTACTCTGCATATGAATCTGAAGCATATAAGGCAATTTTCAAAGAATTCCATGATATTTTTTCTTGGTCCTATGAAGAAATGTCGGGGATTGACCCATCCATTGTGGTCCATGAGACTAAAACCTATCCCACAGCTAAGCCTATCAGGAAAAAACTAAGGCAGGTCCATCCACGAAAGGCCGCAGCTATTAAAGCTGAAATAGAGAAACTTTTCAAAGATGGGTTTATTTATCCCATACCCCTAACAAAATGGGTATTGAACATTGTCCCTATCAATAAAAAGCAGGGCACCATTAGAGTCTGTATCGACTTTAGGGATTTGAATAAAGCTTGTCCCCAGGACAAATCTCCTACTCCACACATCGATCATATTATTGACAAATGTGCTGGAAGTGTCATCTTCTCATTTATGGATGGCTTCTTTGGCTATAATCATATTGAGATATTACTCACCGATTAGCACAAGATGGCATTCATTTTCCCATGGGGAACCTTTGCATATAAGAAGTTACCTTTTGGCTTGGAAAATGTTGGAGCCACAGTCCAGTGTGCGATGTCTTATTTGTTTCACGATTTTAAACATATTGTTGAACCGTACCTTGATGACCTCCCTGCTCATTCACAATGACGAGAGGACCACCCTGGTCATCTTAGAGACATTTTCCTGAGATGTCGTCATTATAATATACCGCTCATACTGCATAAATGTGTTTTTTGCAATGAGACGGGACATTTGTTAGGATTTGTGGTCTCTAAGGATGGCATCTGGATTAACCCCTTGAAAATTTCCACCATTTTAGCTCTACCAGTCCCAACTAATCTCCTTGAACTCCAAAGTTTGCAAGGGAAGGAAAACTTTCTCCACCGTTTCATGTGCAATTTTGCAGAGAAAATGCACGGTTATATGCGTCTCCTTAAAAAGGACACCCCATTCTTTTGGGATGACCAATCTCAACGCGCCTTTGATAATCTAAAAAATGCTCTAACTCATTCACCTGTGATTCACCCCCCATATTATTCAAAGGAATTTATCTCGTATATTGCTGCCTCTGCTACTACCATTGCTATGGTTTTGGTCCAGGAAAATCCCAATGGCTAGGAGCATGTGATTCACTATGCGAGTAAGAATCTTATGGATTCAGAAACCCGATATTCACATGTGGAGAAGTTAGCATTGGCCACGGTCATTGCTGTACACAAATTTTGTCACTACATTTTGCTCCGCACAACCACTGTATTGGTAGACCAGAACCCTATGTATTACATCCTGACCCATCAGGAGCTCGAGGGCAAGTACTCCCGATGGATATTCATACTATAGGAGTTTGATCTAGAATTTGACAAAGCCACATCAAAGAAATCCTTGGTCTTTGCTGAGCTCATGTGTGATCTTCCCTGTGCTTCGACAGAATTTGAGCCCAGTGATTCATTTCTTGATGAATTCCTGTTCCTTATTAGCACTATCGATCCATGGTATGGATATTTGCTTATTTATCTCCAAACACAATGATTCCAGCTACATTTATCCTATGATGATCACCACCGTATCCATCACCACGTGAAATACTACCTCATCCTGAATGATACCTTGTATAGACGTGGGATTGATTCTATTCTCTGGCGATGCCTCACTCATGAGGAGGATGAACATGTGTTGAATGATTGCCACTCTGGAGCATGTGGTGGTCATTTGTATGGGATGGCTATAGCCCAGAAAATCCTTTGCGCTGACTATTTCTAGCCCTCAATCTTCAAAGACTGTCATGAGGCTGTTAAGAAATGCCCACCTTGTCAACATTTTTATCCCAAAAAGCGTACTCTTCCTACTTCGCTACATTTTGTCATTGCCGTTGGCGCATTCGAAAAATGAAGAATTGATTTTATGCATTGCAAGCCTACCTTAGCCAGTGGGCATGGTTACATCATCGTAGCCATTAACTATTTTACAAAATGGGCCGAGGCCATGCCTACATATGTGAAAGATGGTAATACTACCACTCTCTTCCCGTTCAATCATATCATAGCTATATTTGGAGTCCCGCAGTCCATTGTTACTGATCACGGATCACCTTTATATAATCAAATGATGGAGGAACTGAGTGCTAAGCTAGGTTTTTGCCATGAAAACTCTATGCCATTTTATCCATAAGCTAATGGTCAGATAGAGGCCATTAACAAAGTTTTGAAAACTATGCTTCATTGGATGGTTGGATATCATAAATGCAACTAGCACCACATTCTTTTATCTGCTCTTTAGGCTTATAGGACTTTGGTGAAAACAACTACTGGTTTCACGCCTTTCCATATTGTCTATGGACTCGAAGCTGTCTTACCGATTCAATGTTAAATTCCATCTTTACAACTTGCCGTCGAAATTCTCCTAGACACTTCCGCTGAGGAAGAAATATTTTTGTACTTGAATAACCTTGAAGAGACTCGGAGAGATGCTGCCTTAGCTAATGAGGCACTTAAGAAATGTGTCAAGGTGCAGTGTGAGAAATCTGTCCAACCTCGTGCCTTTAATGAGGGTGACCTAGTTTTGACTTATGACCGATATTGCAAACTAGGGAAAGGAAAGTTCAAGTCCATGTGGTACGGTCCTTTCGTCATTTCTAAAGTTTTAGAGAAAGGGGCCTATGAGCTCATTGACTATGATGGAATCCGTTTAGGGCAACCTCGCAATGGGTTGTACCTGAAGAGGTACTATGCCTAGGTATTTCTTGGATAGTATCTTGTATATATGTATATTGCTTGACTTTCAGTGTGCTTTTAGTATTTTCAATATGGTTTTGAATTTAGTGTCCGCATCTGTTTATACCATGTTTTGGTCATGCAGAGAAGATGGCTTTCTAGGGCTTCGCTGATGGTGCTTGCTGCCACACCTTGAATCTTGCCTTAGCTACTTGGGTCCTCTATTCCCTAGCTGAAGATTTGGTCAGTTTAGGAGTAGTTTGTATTGGTCCTGCTACCAACAATATCGTCGAGTATCGAGCAGTCATAGGTATTATGACTGAAGTTGCCTCCCAAGATGTTCACAATCTGGTAGTCTTGATGGACTCACAACTTGTGGTTTGTCATCTAAACCATGTTTATACCATTATAAATCTTGTGCTTCTCCACCTCTTCTGGAGGGTATTCTTGTTAGAAAGGTTATTTGAAACTATCACTTATAGGCATATCCCTAGGGAACATAATGTAGTTGTTGACTCATTAGCTAATTATATCCTAGATTGGCATGTTTCCCATTCATGGCGTTAAAATCAAACATGGTTCATTGTAAATAAATAGTTAAAGACACATAAAACTCATGTATAATACATTCACCATTTGATACATATAAACACCAGGTAAAAATCCATAAATATATATATGAACATGTTTACAAAAAATAGGTCACGAGACCTCAACTGAAGCACGTAGGATTTTAGGCAAAAATCACCATACAAAATCCTGAAGCTAGCAACTTTCAGTAGATATCTCATGCACATAATGTCTAGTGATGCTCATGGCAGCACATCACTTCCCGGGCTACTCTACATAGTAGTATACTAAACTGACCCGGTACTCCTGTTGTAGGTCTCTGATACCTAAAAGGGAGGTCATCAATGGAAGCATCAGGGATGTCTAAGGTCAACCTCTCTAGGTTTTCCTCTAACTCCCTAGTCACATCATCACCCTACGGTACAAAGCGGGCTCCAACTCGTCTATCCAATGGAGAATATCCCCCAGGTCATGCTGCTCCAATGTCTGCATGAAAATATTCAGGTCTCGTTACTTAACATAAAAATATAAAACATTAAAAAACATAAAAACATTATTTCCATTTTAGGGTTTCTTGCTTCTTACCAAGGTCACTCCACTGTCCACCAGGTGGGAGCGGTAGGTCAAGGTCTCTGCTGAAGTCTGTACCCGCATAAGCATAATACTCGACCATGAGGATTTGATCTCTAATCCATCGGAAGAATGGGTCACCTAACTTCACTTTCCCCCTTCCCACTCTGGTATGGGCCATAATCCGGACCCACCTTTGCATGCAGGGGTCCTGCGCTCTCACCTCTGTAAATACCACTTAGGGTCTCATTTGTGGTACCCACTTGAAGAAGAAGCAAGCTAGAATGGAACCAAAACTGAACTAATTTAGTCCCCCCTACCGACACTTAGTCAGCTAATCCTTGAATATCGAAAGTAGGGCTTTCACCCAGTTGAATACTGTAGTTGCCATGGCCTGTATGACATAGAGCATGTGTTCCCTAGAAGCCTCCTGCACTCCCTGGCTTCCCACCATTATTTGCATCGTAAACAAGATAGTCCGCAGAGGTTCATCCATCACTGCCTTTATGGGGATTTTCTTCCCCGATGTCCTCATCCCTAGGATACAGTGATGGTCTATCAACTCTTGTGTGGAATATCCCCTCCTTGGGAACCTGTCAGCGAGATGGGGGCACCCCGTCTTGAGAGTCCAGGAAAGAAGTAGATATCCTCTACCTCTACTATCAGAATATGAGCTCCAACCTCAAAGTGTTACTGCTCCGAATTCCATATTCGGAGTATGTGCTCTAGCAACCGCTCGTGTGATACCATGTTGGGATTCTGGAAGAATTTTAGGAGTCCACAGTCTTGTAATGCGGCTATGCAACTTGCATTCCTTTCAGCAAAAGTGGCATTGTTATCATGTTGTCTTTCCTTCCATATCACCATTTTTTATCAGTAAAAACCTGCCCAAAACAATCATAACACCTATTAGAATCATTATTAATCATTTAAATCCAAAGAAATGATTCTATTTTTTTTGTGTTAACAACTTTGCATCTTCACAGGTGGCACCTCCTGTGCGCCATTGAAGACAGGTGGTGGCACCACCTGTGTGCTTTGTTTTCAGTGCAGTTCTAGTGAGGTACCATGTATCCTACAAGGGATAAGTGCGGTGCCCATTCCCATGGTTTTAGGGCTTTCCATACAAACTCAAAACCCCATCCAAAATCAAATTTGAGACTATGAAAAGGAAGAATAGGGTTTTAACTATTACCTGGAACTGACGGCGCTCGAATCCGACAGTGGAAACTCCCGATATCAACAACTGAAGATCTAACTAGGAAAGTGCTCCAAATGCTCTCCACTATGGGTACATAGTAAAATGATTTGCTTTTTCACTATTTACATGACTTTTATACACATTTCTGGGTTTGACATGCTATAGTTTTGATTTAAAATCGCTTTTTACTCAAAATTTATCAGTCATGATCCCTTAATGTTAGTTATGAACGCATTTAAATATTGTTTTTGAGTCGATTGCAGGATAGAAGAACCATAGTAGTAAAGTTTTGGGAGTTTGTTTATGAATTTTTTGTACTACCATAAAACAGAAAAAGTCGATGAGCATTTGTTATGACACTTTGGTCACGTTCTTGAAACCTAGTATCAAAGGTTCGAATCCATTTTTGATTCTTTCCAGGCTCGTAAAAATTAACATTATGTAAAGAAACCTCATGGACTCTTCTTTTAACTCTTTTTGGGATCCATAAATACAAAAAGATCGTCGAGTTCATTTTCGATTCTTTCCAGGCTTGTAAAAATTAACATTGTGTAAAGAAACCTCATGGAGTCCTCTTTAAACTCTTTTTAGGCTCCCTAAATATGAAAAAGATTGTCGAGTGATCTTGTCTTCTTCATGCTCATTAAAATATTTGAAGAGTCGTCTCTCCAATGCTAGGTTATCTCTTTTTCGGTTCGGATAGACTATTTATGAAAAAGGAACACTCCAGCCAATCATTATTGGAAGAGTTCTCTAAGGTATGATTTTACACTTTTTCGGGCCTTAGGGACTAAATCATACGAAAAAGGACCCTTTGGAGTCTTCTTCTATAACTATTCAGAATCTCTAAACATGAATGATATCGAGTTTTCTTTCATTGGACTCATTAAATTAAACATTGAGAGACCTGTTTTTGTGAACGAACCCCTCCTCTCTCAGGTTCGTAAAACATATGAGTTTGGACTTGTCTTCGGTCGAGTGTTTGTTACCCTCTTTGAACTTGTAAAACCAAAAAGAGGCACTCATCGATCATGATGGGGAAAATCGGAATGGAATCAGTTTGCAAATAAGTGGCATTAGTTTGTCGTTACCTTTGAACATGGCACTTATCTGCACATCATGTCAGTCAATTGGGTATTTAGTTGATCTCTGCAATGATCCACTTTAATGAGTGATGCCACTCCTTTGAGTCTTTCAAAAGAATGTATTGTCCACTATCATATTGTGTGTTTTTCTGGTCCAGTCATGCTACCAAGTCTTGTGTCATGCCGCCTGGTGTTCAAAGGGAAAGTTGAAAAAGTTTACCTCTGTAGTCAAAATAGTCTCTGTGTCAGTACTTTTGATTCAGTCTCGTGGTTACTACATTCGCATCATTCTAGAACTATGTTCTGAGTTTCATGTCATTGATGTAGGACTCACCATGGCCCTCCTTTGACGAGACTATTCCCATTGACATCAGCTCATTATCCGGGAAATAGTCTTAGAAACAAAAAACTTAGTACCTTGAGATCTATATGCCTTAATGACATATTCTCTTGCTCTCAACATAGGTTCACATCATTGACCTTTGATCGATAGAATCGACTGGGTGTTCGACATCAGGACATCTATTCACACTCAATAGATTGTACCAAGTGGTTAATGCTTCACATCATTGACTGGTAATCAATTGGTTTCTACCATGTTCGACTTCAAATCATTGTAATCACATGGATATAATCGTACTTTGTGGAAAGACGAGATGAAGACCCTAGGTATTTGTTTATCATTCATTGCTTTCCCCAAGTTGCGATGGATTTTTGTATATTTAGCATGGATCCACATATGTATGGTCATGGCTATGCTCAAATTTGCGTCTGTATGACATAGATCTACATTGTATGTCTGGTAGCTATGTTCAAGTTTGAGTCCTCTATCACATGGATCTACGTTGTATTCTAGTAGCCATGCTTGTTTAATCCTCCCATGGATATGCCTTGTATTGGTCTGCAGCAATGAGTTGGTTACTTGTGTCTATGAGTCAAAAATATTGATGTACTACAGATGCCTACTAGATGACATGCTTTGATCGAGCTGACATTTCCACCTCGAAGTGACAACTTGTTCTCTCAAAGCTCTTGTTTATTGTATCCCTCTAAAACTCACACTTTAGGGGGAATTCTTTTATACCCAAATCCTATCACCACCATGTGATAAGACCTTTCACTTACATATTTTCCCTTGATCCCAACACTTAGAGTGGAAACCCATGTTGTTTGTCAATCTTACATGGAAACACTCAGCACCATGCTTTCCCTGTTAACCATGAGGGGTACCTTGCTTGCATCACCTGTATCTTATTTTTCATAAGAACTGCCACCACCTATGACCTTTTGTCCATAATAATTTATTATCTAAACCGCTCTTTCATAAGAGGAGAAAAGTGGTATCCTGGGTAAAATGGGAAAAATAGAAGTTTCTCGAGGCTTCTAGATCATGAGCCTCGTGTCTCCCTTATGCCTATCAAAGTGGGTCAGTTGAGCTTGAGATCCCCCATCATAGGATCTTAGAGGCAACCTCATCCAAAAATATTTCAACCATTCCTATCTATTAAGCCTTATAAATACAAGCTCATGTCCATGGTTGAGGGGGAGAACTATAGAGGTATTGTTATGCTGTTGGATTGACTACTTGGCTCAATCCATATGAGAGCATAGAGAGCAAAGTTGGAGCTTATGGGCATGAAATCTTGGTTTCATGGAGATGCATGTTGACACTATGGCTTAATTGGTTGTAAACTTCTCCATACATATTAATGCAAAGCTGATTTTTGTCCCACATTATTGTTGTTTTGATTTCGCATGTACATGTTGTTAGATTCCTTAGTCACTAACATGGATAAGTAGATGATGTTCTGGTCGCTTTGATGTGTTTGCATGTTTGATCTAGTTGTAGGTACACAGGTTCACTATCGAAGCAACATTCCAGGTGTCCGTGACATCTAGGGAGGGTCTTCATCCTTTGTCATTCACTCATTTGTTCTGGATCTGAACCATTCAGACCGGAGGAACAACTTCTGTCTGCAGAAGGTGAAATATTCCTGCTTACAATAGTATGTTAATTTATTACATATATGATCAATATAAAACATATATATATGAATAAATATTGCATTTCAAGATAAGGATCTCTATAATGATGTGATGAATGGATTAAAAAATGGAGAATTAATGAAGAAGAATTGACACTTAATTTGTCAATTCAAGACAAGTTCTCATCATTTAGCGAAAGAAACAAGAAGATTTGGAAAAATATAAATAGAGAAAAAATATAATAATGTATTTTCAAAAAGGTTGTATGGTTGATTAATTATTGCGGAACAATGGCTAGATTTCCTTTGTTTCCTTTTGGCATTAAGGATCGATTATATAGATCTTGTAATTGTGACATGTCATGACCACTTTTCACATGTAATTGAGTTTTCATTCTAACGTATTTAAACCAACACAACCATAGCCACTAGAGTTGTGAAGACAAATTCATAACATAGAACAAATAAGGAATCATGCATCAATGATTTAAAAAACAAACACACATTTGGGGAAACAAATATTTCTTCACAATTAGTATTAATATTAAATTTCATATCAACATTAATTTATCTATGGGATTTCCTTTATCTCTTCTTCTCCACCAAAATTCGTGTCTTCTCTTCTCTGTTTTCTTTCTTCCTCATTTTCTTCTTCTTAAAAGAGACTAAAAATGCTTCCCCTCAAAATATTGCAATAGTTAAACCTAAAACTCCATACTCCATTAACTTCAACTATAACGACTCCTAATGACTCCTGATGTTGTACATTTAACATGGTATGCCAACTTGTGTTGACAAGGTCTGTTTGATCCTAGGGGCATTGACATGTCTGACTAGGCTTGTTTGGTCTGAAAGGATTAGTAAGTTAGACCATGATTTGAGACCTGGGTAGATCGGTATGTCTAGCTAGGCTTGTTTGGTCTAAAAGGATTAGACCTAAGTCAAACAAGGCTAGTTGGGTCTACTAAAGTGCCCACTATAGTGCTCCTATAGATGTCCTCTGTGTTCCAGCATTCATTTGTTTATAATGATGATGTTATCGGATTTACATGTTGATGGCGTTCCAACATTCATTTGATGATGATGATGATGTTCCAACATTTACATGATGATGGTATTTCAACATTCATTTGTTAATGAAGATGATTCTCCAACACTTACATGTTGACGGTGTTCCAACATTCACATACAAATGATCTTCCAACATTTACTTGTTGATGATTTGGATGATGTTCCAACATTCATATGTAGATGATGATGTTATATTACTTACATACTAATAATGATGATGTTCCAATATTCATATAATGATGATGACGTTGTTCTAGATTTACATACTGATTGTGATGACGATACTTCATGATGATGTTCCATGTTGATCCTTATCACGATCTATGTTGATGATGTTATTATTGGTTCAAAACTTCCTATTGCATATAGATTCACCAGTTAGTTGTATAGTTGTTGTTGTTGTTTCTCCTACTAATCTTGTAGAATACCTTCCTTGTTAAAAGGGGGTGTTAAAGAAATGCAACTTTGGAAGATATTATATTGTACTTTTTATTGTATTATTATTATTATTCCTCCTTTCAGAGATGTTATTCCTTTGTTCAGAGATGTCATTGATGTACTTGATCATGTAAAAGTCTTGAGGTAAAACCTTCATTGTAAGTCGGGTCATAATACCCACAAATGTATTATTTAAATGTTGGAGAGGTTCCTCCCTCATTTGGGTACACTCAACCCTCAATCAAGTTTTCTAGAGAGAGAAGGACCAATCCATCCGAGAGAGAGGAAGCAACAATCTTATTTTCGGGGTCTTACACTGTACTTGGTTGAAGTCTTTATTGAGGAAGTTTTTCTAGGATTTATCCCCCACGAGGGTTTCTGAAGATAATCTTTGTGTTATATTTGTGCTACTATGTTTGTCACTCTTTTAGTGGTCCTTTTGTTTTTGACATAACAAATTTTAAAATCTTAACATGTAGTGACATATTGACAGGTTGTGATTTTCATTGTGAGTGTAACCTAGTTTACCAAGTTTTTCATGGAGTGATTACTTCTCTTCACCACATTTTTTTTTAATTTTAAACAACTACATATATTATGATTGATGTAACTAACATTTTTTTATGTTTTGTTTTTAACAAATGAGAATATTGTTTATTCTTCCTTTGGATGCGTGTTTAAGTAATTGGAGTGGATCATCTCGTTTATATTTAAGTGAATGGGACTTTAGATTATAAATAATAAAAAAATTGGAAGCAAGCAATGGCATTCACCAAACCAGAGAGCACTAGAATTTCTTATTATGGAGGCTAGGACATGTAAGGTACAATATCTTATATTAGTATGAGAATTACTACAATTGTATGAATGAATTGACTTGTAATTAGTTGCACAAGAATACAAGTTGATCATTCTTTGTTGATGAGATTTAGTTTTCTACTTGGTAACTAGAGATACACATATTGGTTGCTAGAGAATAGAAGGCAACTGAATGCCCCAATTCAAAGCACAAATTTTCTCATAATATTTATGCATTGTTTTGTAATTAAGAAACAAAGCATTTTCCTTAATTAAATACAATTATGTGGTGCTTTGTCTATATGAACAATGCATATATCTCCATCCTAAGTGAGAGAGTAAGTGTTGGGATGAGCAGTACTCTTGGCCTACAACCATCTCTTGTAAATTAGAGTCTGACATTTCATCACTTGGTGCAACTATATAACTAATCATTGTAAACAATTGGATGTACCTTCTATTTGAAAGAGAAGCCTAAGTGATAGGTTCATTACCTAGTTTTATTCTTATGTTGAATTTTGATTGTTCCTTTTTGTACTTGCTTTAGTCAAGAAACACATCACTACAACTAGAAATAACAACACACACTAAACCATGAAGGTAGGCGAGCATTATCCACCACACATTACAACATTTAATGTTGTGGATGCATGGTGGTGCATCGTTTGATCTTATTGTTGATTCAGATCCAACGACACACCATCGCGAAACCATAGCATTCAATGTTGTGTTGCGTGGTGGATAATTCTTGCCATGAAGGTATCTCAGATTTGAGGGTTCTAGGTGATTTAGTTTAGTTGGTTATCAATGTGCAAAAGAGTTGCACTAAAATAGATTTCATAGTGACAAAGCATTCACAAAGCCTTGGAAAACCCCAGTTTAAGCTTTTAGGAGAGTTAAAAAATCTATATGTTAAAATTCCACTGTTGCAGGCCCTCCATGATGTGCCTATTTATGCCAAAATAGTTTGGCACCCGTGTGTAAGAAAACCAGGTAGAAAACCCAAGGATCATCCCACTATCCATGTCATAGGGAAACTATCTGAAATGATAATGGGAAAAACTCTCCTGGCCAAATATGATGATACTGAGAACCCTACTATCACAGTACAGATTGGGAACAGATAGATACCGAATGTGTTAGTAGATCTAGGTGCACCTATTAATGTTGTGACCATAGAAACTATATGAAAAATTGGGCTCACCAATGTTTGGCCAACCCCTACCATTTTAGAACTAGCTGACAGGTCCACTATCAAACCTGAGGGAATATTGGATGACCTCATCGTCTCATTTGACTCGTGGGAATACCCTATTGACTTCTTGGTTTTACAACCCAAGTTGCCACTAGGGGGACACCTGCTGATCCTGAGAAGACCTTAGTTAGCCACAGGAGATGCTTGCATCGGCTGTTGGTCAGGGTCTATGACCATCTCAGATGGGACCAAAACAAAAAACCTTACCTTACATCCTCTAGCTCGACCTAGTCTAGAATTTGAAACCCCATTATGGATGGAGCTAGAGGAATATGAAGGCATGAAACTACTCTTAACAGTAGGAAAGGCCTTGTCTTTCAAGGATGAAATAGAGGATGATGGCATTAATAGTTTCATCAGTGAGCTCACTTCTGTCAACAAACAAGTTTATCATATCCTTAACAGTACCCTACATTAAGAAGAGAAGGAAAATCTCATAGAGGAGACATTAGTCAGTGACACCCACATGATTCCAGTGCTGAAAAATTTGAAAAGTGTTCCACTTGAGATAGAGATGGGAAAAACATTGAACATCAATCCCAATCTCGCTCCTGATGAACATGAACGCTTGATCACTCTTTTGAAAAAGCATAAGGGGGCATTTTCCTAGGAGTAGATGGATATGAAGGGTATCCCTTCTAATCTGTACACCCACGACATTTATATCAAGAGTGATTCCAGGGCCTGCGTGTTAGCCACAATGAAGGATGAACCCAAATCTTATGGTCATAGTGAAGGAGGAAATTCAAAAACTCTTGGAAGGAGGGTTTATATACCCGATCTCAGACAGTGGGTGGTTTTCTCCACTCTTGATAGTACCCAAGAGGAATGGGAAGTGGAAAGTTTGTGTAGATTACCGAGAGTTAATGAAGGCAATGCAGAAAAAAAACTTTCATTTGCCTTTCATTGATGAGGTACTTGACATCCTGCATAGGAAGAAGTTCTTCTCCTTTCTAGATGGGTTTAGAGGATACAATCAAATCCAGATTTCTCCTGAGGACCAAGAAAAGACCACTTTAACCTATACTTGGGGTACCTTTGCATACAGGGTGCTCCCCTTCGGTTTGTGCAATGCACCAGCTACCTTTTAGAGAGCCGTGATTGCCATATTTTCAGAGATGGTCAATGACAGTATGGATATTTTCATGGATGACTTCACCTCGTATGGTAGTGACTTTGAGGAGGCACTGAACAACTTAGAGAAGGTTTTAACGGGATGTGAGAAAACCCAACTATATTTGAGCACTGAAAAGTGCCATATGAAGATGAGAGAGGGTGTAGTGCTGGGGCAGTTTATCTCTGATGATGGTATCTAGTAGATCCATCAAAAATTAGGGTAATTGAAAATATACCCACTCCTAGAACACAAAAAGAGTTACATAGTTTAATAGGGCATACTGGTTATTATAGAAAATTCATATAAAAATTTTCCAAACTGGCTTCTCCTTTATTTACCTTATTGATGAAGTATGTATAGTTCATTTGGAATGATGCATGCTAGACAACATTCACTAAACTTAAGAAGAGGATATCTACAACTCCTATCTTAAAGGGGACCAATTGGGCTTTGCATTTTCACAATTCTTCAGATGTCTCTGACATTGCCATTGGAGTAGTGTTAGGACAACATGATGTTCAAGCACCATATGCAATCTACTATATCAGTAAAAACTTGGCCCCTGCTGAACTCAATTACACTGTTACAGAGAAAGCCTTTTTAGCCATTGTCTACTCCATTAACAAATTCAGGCACTACATCACTGGATATCCCACATTTGCACACATTGACCATTGAGCCATCAAGTATTTAATGAACAAACCAGTTACAGATGCTAGGATAACTAGATGGATGTTACTGTTACAGGAATTCAATATTACCATTATTGATAGACCTGGGAAAGAAAATGTTGTTGCTGATTTTTTTATCTCATTTTACTAACAGTGATGACAACTTAATGGGTTATTATTGGCCAACAATTTTTAGGGATGCGAAGAAGTATGTCTAGGTTTGTGACAATTGTCAGAGGATGGGCCAACCTAATAGATTGGATGAAATGCCTCTTCAACCATAGTTGGTGTTTTAACCCTTTGACAGATGGGCCTTATATTTTGTTGGGCCTATCAACCCTTCCTTGAAACATAAAGCTTACATTTTAGTTTGCACCAACTACATGACAAAATGGGTGGAGGCCATGGCGTTGGTGAAAGAAAATGACCAGGTTGTAATAGAATTCTTGTACAGATAAATATTCACTCATTTTGGGGTGCCCAAGGAAATAATCATAGATGGAGGACCAGAGTTTGTGTCACACAAATTTGAAGCTTTGCTACAGAAGTACCATATTCAGCATAGGATAACTTCACCTTACCATCGGCAGGACAATGGCCATGTGGAAAGTACCAATAAAGTTATTGAATCTATCCTTACTAAAATAGTTAGAATCCATCACAGAGACTAGGCTTATAGGATTCCAGAAGCATTGTGGGCATATCACACTACTTGGCGCAATACTACAAGTTTCTCCTCCTATGACTTGGTGTATAGTAAGAGTGTTTCCTTCCCTATCAAATTAGAAATCAAGACTTTGAGGGTGGCCATGGATGTAAACTTGGATGTAACCGAATCCCAGAGGAGTAGACTTAATAAATTAAATGAACTTGGTGAAAAACGTATAGCTGCAGTGGATCAAACAACATTGATTCAGGAACAACGATCTAAATGGAACGATCTTTCATGAAGAAAGTCCTATGTGAAGGAGACTAGGAATTATTATATGATTCAATATTCAAAATGGAATTCAAAGGTAAGCTACGCACAAGATGGTTGGGTCCATATCAGATAGATAGAGTGTTTGATAATGGTATAGTCCACCTGGTCACCATCGATGAAAATTGTACACTGTTATTCGCTAATGGTCACAGGCTGTGACTGTACCACAAGCCAATATCAAGGGACGCATTTATTTCATAGGTTGCAGCTGATCCAGGATACCAATTAGTGCAAGGGCAAGAATATTTCTCTTCCCTTGTCAATATTTAGAAAGTCACTGTAATTTCCGTACAAAATAATTTTTATTACATAAATAACTTGATGTTTTGTTGTTTTTATTTCTTCTAGTTCTGTTTTCCTTTATGCTTGATTAGTTTTTTTGAAGAATCTATGTAGGAATTTAATTAAGGATCAATGGTCATCATTGGGCCTGACGACCGTGAACCCCTATTCTAGTTTCCTACTTTGGAAAAAACTCCTTGAAGAAGAAAAGAATTTGAATGATGAACAGTTCCGCGCAACGGTGACTCCATAAATTTTTTCCCATTTTTCCTATTTTGTGCAGCTACAAATCCGTAAAAAGTTGCCCATATTTCCTGATCCATGTAGCTGCAACTCCATAAAATATGCCTCTTTTTCTCGTTCTGCACAGCTGCGACTTCATAAAATTTACCTATTTTCCTGTTTCGTGTAGTTACTACTCCGTAAAAAATGCCTTATTTACCTGTTCCGTGCAGTTGCGACTCCATAAAATTTTCCTATTTTCTTGTTCCATGCAGGTGCGACTCCATAAATTTTTCCTATTTTCCCGTTCCGCACGGCTGTGACTCTGCCAATTTTAGTATACTTTTCCTAGTTCTCGTGGCTATGACTTCGCCAATTTTAGCAGACTTTTCCTATTTCTCGCGACTACAACTTCACAAATTTTAGCATATTTTTCCTATTTTTCATGGATGTGACTCCACCAAATTCTAGTAGATTTCCTATCTTTTGTGGCTACGAATCCTCCAGATTTATCCACAGAAGGGCTACGACTACTCCGGATTTGTCCAGGATTTCTATCGCCCTTGAATTTGTTGATTCTGACTCACCTCACAACTTCAATTATGTTTCTCTCAATGTTGAAAAGACATTTTTTGGTTTTCCAAAAGGAACATCATCGCAGCACACGCGCAATCATGTTTAAATTTGATGGCAGCATTTAACACGTTGTATTATCTTGAGAAGTCACAGATCATTGCATAATTGCTAAGGTACGGTTATGATTATTTACATGATTAAGCATTAAGTAGATTTAACAAAATTAATCATGCTCTCCTTTTTTTACTTGTCATTATACCCATGCTTCATTAATTATCCATCCAAACGATCTAATGGGTACTCGATATTATCTTATGCCCATCACCTTTTTCCTAATTTGGGGCCAAATATTACCAATGATTCCCTGCTTACGACTGTCTTAACTTTCCTAATTTTCCCAACACCAACATCAGCTGTTCATGCATGATCCTATGTTGTAACCTCCATCACTAGGCCTGTAAATTGTTGAACTTATACCAGCATTCAAAAAGAGAGGGAAAATGGGTATCCCAACTGTTATAGCTGATTTTACCACACATGGTTGATCACACTTTTATGGCCTTCCCTATCCCTCTACGGACTCTTTGGACCACATGGAATATTTTTGTACCTTTGATGTTTCCAATATCATCCCTAATAACACTCATAATTTGTTGTACATGACTTTTAATCCGTTTCTCGCGTATATACGTGGATATTACCCCTAAGCCCGCATACATATGGATGTGTGCAAAAGGCCAAATGTTTTTGAAGTTTTCCTTAATGTGGATCTGAGTCAATTTTCTCTTGGCCTTCCATATGCTTTGAGATCGCTCATATTTGACCTTCTATTGCCCCATTGAAGCACTATATAAGGAACCCTTTGGATACATTGAAGGAGAGGAATTGAAGAGCAAGAAAACTATAGTCCATTGTTGTCTTAGCTCGCTTATACTTGAGTCTGCATCCCTTTGTCCCTTGGATCACTTTGTGTTCTTCCCAAGCTTGCCTTTGCTTGTGAGCTTTCTATTGAGATATGGAGGATTGAGGTGGTGGAGGCCCAGGTGGAGGACTCAGTTTCTCCGGTTCGCAGACAATTGGACAGAGGTTGTCACTTGTGTAATCTCTGATTTATATAATAGAAATATCTTTTCCTATCCAATGATGTGCATTTAAATGAATATTGAATCCATGGATGTGTTTAATTGCTTATGTATCATTGATTACATATGGTAGAGTAGGAATAACACTATATCATATAGAATTCTTTCCTTGTTTAATGTTGTTGAGAAGTGAATTGCTAATGCAAGCAGGATTGGGAAAAGCTCAACGGAGATCTACTACAACCGTCCGGAATAAGATATGTTTCAAGATCCTTTCATGTTAGATGCTGTATTTCTCTTGTATATGGAGAAGCGATTGATTTCTACAGTTTCTCTATCTGTTGTGGTACACCCCAAGCCATAGGATATTTTCTCCGTTACAGAATTGGCGACCATACTAGGGACATTCCTAGTTGTTTCTATTTGGGGGTTTTTGGCATTCAATATACTTCTATTGCTCTGATTTTTCTATTTCTGTGTCAGGTCGGGCGGCATGATTACCTAGTAGTATCTTGGAGAAGTAAATTTTGTCTTAGTTTGTCCATTAACCTTATTTTTATATCTTTTTCTTCCTATACGCAGGTTTTTCCTTCATAGTCACGTATACACGCGGGTTTTCCTGGAAAAATCATGTATGTACACAGGTTTACTAAGAACAGTCGTGTATGCCTTGATTTTTTTCTTTTTTGGGAAGATTAATTGTTGTGGGTGAGTTTGGGTGATTGTTGAGTCTTCTTTATTGCTTCTGGAGTGTGTATCTCCCCTCTGTTTCTGACCAGAGATTCTTTTTGAGTTAATTTTTGAAAAATGTTCTTCTCATTTCATTTTCTATTTTTTGTTTGGGGATTAGTGAATTAGATCTCTTTTACCTTGGTGCTTTGCTTGGTTGCTATTTGTGAGTGCTTGCAGAGTTTGAGGGTTGTAGAGTCATACTCTTCCTTTTTATCTCATTTAATTCAAAAATACAAAAACATTTTGCTTTTTTGCATTGTTATGCATTGTTTGCATTTTGCTTTTAGCATGGTACTTGCATCAGGTTTTCTTAGTGAATATTAGTCATATTTTCATATAGGAAGTGATTTCATATACATTTGAAGGAAAAATTTTGCACTTCACGTAGTAGCATACCCTGTTTTTCATTCGACACAATGCATTTGTATTGATTGTTAGGTGTGCATTTTACTTCTTGTTGCGTCATAACATCATTAGTTGCATGGACATTTACCCTTTGATTAATAGAGCCAATTAAAATCAACGCATAATAAATTGAATTACACTCTTTTATTTTTTAGGGTGCACAAACAAGACTAGGCTTTAGGGTCTTGGAATAGTTCATTGTGAGTCAATTCTCCAAGACCACTAAACAAAACATTTAGGTGTCTATCTAGGTGAGAGTGTGAAATCCTTTATATAATTATTGTTCTTAGGATCCTCCTCTTACAAGGCAGTTAAGCATGAGGCAGTTTGAGCAGTTATTATTGGGATGATCCCTAGTTGTAACTCAATGGCACCGGATATATTTCTAGGATTGTATTCATATTTGGGGGCTCTTTCAAGAGTTTTGGGCTTTGCTACCCTGCCCATATGGTCAATCCCGCCTATGACTGTCTTCCTGAGCATTGATTATATTGAGGTGACCTTAGTTGCCTTACCTATGTTATTGAGGGGGTATTTGAAGAGGTTATTCTGCAGGTGTCCTGTCCAAGTAGGGGTCAAACAGCACAATCACTATGTTATCACTCTAGGAAACTCCTCTAGGTTGTAGCTCGAGGATGCCTGGTAACTTAAAATGTTATTTGGTTTTATGAATTGGATCAAGCCGAATAACCTATATAACCTCTCACTCTCAAGACATGCATGAAGCTCACTCAATCACAAGGATTTTAGTTACAACTTGTTCATTAGTTTGTCAAAAAGGTGCAGGGATGGAGAACTCACTAGGTTGGCAGACTTACACACATAACACATGCATATAAATGGCTAAATCCCACTGAGGATGGTGTTTATAAATCAAATATCACTAAATAACTAAAAGGATGATAGCTATCGGTCCTTTAATAAATATAAAAATTACCCAAATGCACATTCAGGCAATAAACACAGTAAAGAAAGAGATGGTTGAACAAATCACAACAAAAGAGCTTATACTCAGAATAAACCAGATGAGACGCTTGATAATGGAACAGCCTCATAAATCCCTGTAGTCAAACCTCTATTAATGAAATAATCATGGGATTTATGTTAGAATAATCAAACCCATAGTATTACCCACTTAGACATTAATTCATTTATTTTTGTCTTATTTTCCTAGTTCATGAGTCCCACCATGTGCAAGTTGCTAATTTCCTATCCATAGAGGTCAAACTTGCCATCTTTGACTCATGTAGTGCTTGGGAAAGCCTTAGGAATCAAATCTGCTTTATTCCTGGCCTCCTAGGCACCCTTCTGCTTTTTCTGCTTTATTGCCTGCGTTTTCAGTGTTTTAAGGCACATAGGAAAGCAAGACTAGGTGAGGTGAACTTGTTTCTTGCCCCTTTCATCCTCCACTCTTTCCTCCATGCAAAAGCATGTATGAGCTGCCATTTCACCACTCATTAGCTTTCCCATGTGCCCTTTCCAATTCATGAGCCTCATGACAGATTTGGGATCAGCTTTTTACACCTATGGGGGATTTGCCTATTTTGGGTAAGCCTGCTTTATGCTAGTTTTGGATGCCTCATGCATTCGACCTATTGATGTATTCTATATATTCAGCAACCTATGTTATTACAGGGTTGTCTATTGTACACTGAGTTAATATAATTTTGTGTTACAGCTCCATATTCAGTCTCCATTGTTGACAATTTTGCATGATCAATTGTAATTTGTTGTGAGTGAAATTAATCTATTGCTGGTCAGAATTTCTACATGGTATCAGAGCCTTTGTATTTTATTACTCTCCTTCAAAAATTGTTTTGCAGGCTCGACATCAAGACTGGGAGCCTTCTACTGACAGCCGAGACAGATTTTCTAAAGCTATGGATTCACAGAAAACTATCTTGACTCCCTTAAACTATTTTGAATGGAAAGAAGAGATGGAGATCTTGTTGAGAGAAAAAGGCCTCTACAGGGTGACTATGGCAATAGAAGCAGAGCCCAATGGAGCTACAGAGAAGATCAAATGGCACAATCGGAGAGATGAGGCTTATGGCCTCCTGTGTCTCAGTATTTCCCGAGATCTCCTTTTCCATCTCGATGGATTAACTTCACCAGATCAAGTATGGGAGAAGCTGTCTGAGCTTTTTGGAAAGACAGATGAGATGAGGGGACATCAGATCGAAAATGAGTTGATTTCTCTGAGTCCCAACAGCTTTGAATCCCTACAGCTATATTTCTCCAAGTTCAAAGCACTAGTTTTGCAGCTGAAGCAGTGTGGTATCGAAAAGAAAGATGACCAGCTCGTATTGGCCATCCTCTCGAAGCTAGGACCTGACTACTCATTCTTTGTTTCAACCTTCTATGCCACAAAACTCACAATTCAAACCTGGAAGATGCCTAGCCTTGCATATTTCATGGAATCTCTCACACAAGAACAAGACAAGCTGGTGATGATGGGTACCATCAAACCTTCCAAAGACCAATCTTTGGTTGCTGGAGATTCGAGGGTGGATTCTAAAAGCAAAAATAAAGCTAAAAAGCCACTTGAGCAAAGAAGAGACAAGAAGCAGTCTCTGGAGGATCAACAAGGTCCCAAGAAAAATACCCAGAAGAAGAAAAACAAAGGTGATATGAACAAGTGCTCATACTGTTCGAAGGGAAATCACACTGAAAGCTCTTGTATGAAAAAGCAGATTGATATGCTGACCAATCTCTTGGAGAAGAATGGCATCTCCCTTCCAGAAGGCTCAAAGAAGAGAGAAGGAGGATCAAGTTCCGTTGATAGAGAGAGAGTTCATGCTCTAGTTGCTGGCACATCAAGCTCACCCAGTTTTATCATAGATTCTGGAGCTTCAAGACACATGGTTTCGACTAAGGAGGCCTTCTCCTCACTGGATATGTCGAAAGGACCATCTATTGTACTGGGAGATGACTCTCTCACTGAAAGTAAAGGCAAACGAAGGATAGAACTTGATCATGGTAACTTCAACAATGTGCTGTATGTCCCTGGTCTCGCCTCCAACCTTCTGTCAGTGTACCAGATGACCCACACTGGGTCTCCTAAGAAAGTCATATTCTCACTAGATGAAGATGAGATCACAGAAATATCAAGTGGAAGAATCATTGCAAAAGGAGTAGTGAATCATGCCCAAAAGGTATACATGTTTTCACACTTCCTTCCTTACTCAAACCCCTCTGCTCTTCTTATCCATGCTAATGAAACTAGCAAGCTGTGGCATGAAATATTTGGCCATTTAAATTACAAGTATTTGTCTGATCTTAGTGAGAAAGATATGGTCATAGGGTTTCCCGAGATAAAATTTTCCAAAGGAGTTTTCCAAGGCTGTATCCTAGGAAAACACCCAGAGCACAAATTTGAGAAAGGCAGCCATGAGAGAACCTCTGCACCCCTCGAGCTGATTCACAGTGATGTTACTGGCCCATTCCCTCATATGTCCATGATTCAGGACAAATATGCATTGACCTTTATTGATGATTTTTCCAGGTATTGTTGGGTTCACTTCATGAAACACAAGTCAGAAGTTTTTGGCCTATTAAAAGTCTTCAAGGCTTTGGTTGAAAACCAGTGTGGAAGAAAACTCAAGGTACTCAGGTCTGACAATGGTGGTGATTATGTCAAGACTGAGTTTATTAACTATTGTGTAGATGCAGGTATTCGGATGCAGCATTCTATCCCCTACACACCACAGCAAAATGGTGTTGCTGAGAGGAAGAATAGATCACTGAAGGAGATGGCAACATGCATGATGGAGGCCAAAAATTTGCCACCAAAGTATTGGGCTGAAGCTATTAACTGTGCAGCATATATTCAGAATAGGGTGCCTCATAAACAGTTGGATGGCATGACTCCTTTCGAAGCATGGAGTGGGAACAAGCCAGATGTGACCCATTTCAGGATTTTTGGCTCAAAGGCATGGGCTAGAATCCCGACAGAGAAGAGGAAGGCTTTGCAGCCCCAAAGCCAAGAGTGTCTTTTTGTGGGATACTCTAAAGATTCAAAAGGGTACAATTTGATAAACTTGAGCACAAACAAAGCCTTCATTGAAAGGTGTGTTCAGTTTGAAGAAGAACCCCTTGCAGATGTGGAAATTGGTGAAGCCTCTTCACCACCTGAACCTCAAGAAGTAAGTAAAAAGTTTTTTGAACATGATGATTCTGATTTTTATGATGGAGATTGTTTATTGCAGACCCAAACACCCCCACAAGGCCTAAATGGGCAGCCAAGACACTACATGCAGCAGGACAGTTAGCTGGGGATCCCAATGACCCAAGGAGGACTAGATCTCGATTTGAGAGTGGTCTGTGCATGAAGGATCCTGAGTTTGCTGAAAGATGTTATTTGATGGTGGAGTATGATCCTCAAACATATGAAGAAGCAGCAGGAGATCCAAGATGACAAGCTGCCATGAATGAGGAGTTCAACTCGCTACAAAAGAGCAACACATGGGAGCTAGTGGATCTTCCTCCAGGGAGAAAACTAGTACAGTGTAAGTGGGTCTATAAGACCAAATTTGCTGCTGATGGTTCACCACTAAAGTACAAGGATAGATTGGTAGCTAAAGGCTACTCACAGGTTCATGGCATCGATTACAATGAGACTTTTTCCCCAGTGGCAAAGATGGATTCAATCAAGCTAGCTCTAGCCATTGCAGCATCAAGGCAATGGGAGGTACATTACATGGATGTAAAATGTGCCTTTCTGAATGGTGATCTCACTGAGGATATATATATGCAGCAGCCCCAAGGTTTTTCTACTGACCATTCTCTTGTGTGCAGGTTGAGAAAGTCATTGTATGGGCTAAAGCAAGCCCCCAGGGCTTGGTATGCCAAGATAGAATGCTTCTTGCTATCTCTAAATTTTGTTCGGTGCAAATCAGATTCGAATGTCTATCTCAAGGTAATTAATGGTTCATTAATGATCATTGTGTTATATGTTGATGACCTCCTCATTACAGGAAGCTCATAGGCTGAGATTGCTTCCCTAAAAGGAGCTATGAACCAAGCCATCTCCATGACAGATTTGGGGCTCTTAAGTCAATTTCTGGGGCTTGAGATTGCTCAAACCAAATCTGGAATCAAGGTGCACCAGTCCAAATATGACTTGGATTTGCTGATCAAATTCAGAATGCAAGATTGCAAAGCAAGCAAAACTCCTTTCCTTTCAAAAGAAAAAACTCAATTCAAACTAGGGTTTAGGGTTTTGTTTATGTGTTTTTGGTTGTAAGCTTCAAGATCATGCAGGGAATACATTCAGAGTAAAAGAAACAACTAAATCATAGACATAAACTGATAAAGATGTCCAACATATCACAAAAATCCAACAAAGAGACTATGCTGTGGTTCATACATTAAAAGATAAGCATTACCAGAAAAAGACATCAACTAGCAACGAAATTATCATTTAAGAAGAAAAACATGCTCAATAACAAAGCCAACATAGACAAAATGTGGGGGAAAGAGTCATATATCACATTATTTCATCAGTAAATGCATATGAGAGTTACAGTACCAGTTCTCTGAACAAGTCTGATAGTACAAGCAGCTAGCAGACCTCCTGATGCTCCAAAAGCAGAACCCTTACAATGACTTGCTCATTCTTCTAAATAGACATCATCTCAAAATCAGTTAGGTTTCTCCTCCTAACTGCCCCCATCGAATCCCTAAGCTAAGTCAAGTAAAAAGTAACTTTTTACAAAATTACATGGTTTGCTAAAAATAACAAATTCTTAACCAAAAACAAAACATTATCTTAAAGAACCACTAACTACAAACTGCCTCAGATCTCCTTCGCTGCCTCCACAAGAAGAGATATACCATCTAGACCTCGAGCCCTTTTCTTAGCTCTTTTATCCTTTTTCTCTATAGCAGTTATCCTTTTCTGCAAGTCTTCATTTTCCTGTTGTAGATGATCAACAGTCTTCTCCAGCTTTGCACAGTGCCTGTCAGCAACCCTTTTCCTGCTAAGGACTTCTTTAGAAACTTCTGACAGCTCCAAAAAATGCTTATGCATATCCTGCAACTTCTCTACCAGCCCTTTATTAACTTTGAATAATCCATCATTTGTTTCTTGCAGGTGCTTCATGTGTTTCTTGTATCTCTGAATGCTTTCCTGTACATTCTCTTCATCAAAATTTGGGATCTCTGATATATTGTACTCCTGCATTAAAAGCTCCGAAAAGTCATCATGAACAACTGATTCTACTAAATATCCTGCTTGCCTGAGAATATCCTGATCCTCTTCATCCAATTTATGATCTCCAAAAGCATCTGCCTTTGCTGTATCTTCTTCTTGCTGCTTGGTAAGTCTATCTTTAATTTCAGCAATTATTTCAACTAATTCAGACCTAAACTTTGTCTCTGTAGGTTTAGAAGAGGAGGAAAGCTTGACAGTTCTCTTTCCTTTACCTTTACTGCTCCTTTCAACCATTTCTGTTTTTTCACTAGAGGAAGAACTAATCACCACAATTTACTTTTTGGACTCTAATTTGGGGTTAAGCAACTTTTTCATGTTCCATCTCTGCTTGTTAGTAGGTCTGGTTTGAGGCCTTTTGTATGACTTTCTGTATGAAGCTACCTTCTTCTTTTTCTTTTTCTTAGACTTGTCTGATTTTACCTTTGAGGTAGTAAAGTCTCCACATGCTTCTGTACTTGGCTCTGTCTCAAAAATCTGCTGCTCATCTTCCAGTAAATAACCTTCATCTTCAGACAGTATGGTAAGAGGTCTCCTTGGTTTAGTTTGTAATTCCTCTTCATGAGTAGCAGCTCCTTCTATATCAACAGTCCTAGCTTGCTCAGAATGTGCTACTGGTGGTGATTTCAAACAAGGCTGTACATCTTCACCTGCAAATAATGAGTACTTGGCTTTAGGGTACTCTGAAACCACTTTGAGCTGACTGTCATCCTTCACCTATTTTGCTACCTGCTCTATCACCTTCTTGGCTTTGACCTCATCTTTACTTGTAGGTTTGACTGAGTGACCTAGATTTTTGATCATAACCTTCCCCTTGTCAGTTTGTCTCTTTGATTGCTGTTCTTCTTTTTGAGGATGAATATCTGACCAAAATAAAAAGAAATCCCAATTCCTTCCCTGATGCTGCAACACTGTAGTGATGATCAATTTAATGAGACCATGGTGAAAAAGTGACTGGGAAGTGTGATCATCCTGTGGCTTTATTTTACTTGACATCTTCTGCAGGCTTTTTAAGAAAAAGAAGGGCAAGTTCATTTTTGAAACTCCTATTATGTGCTGTAGGAACCTGAAGTGGTATTTAAAGATAAATGAATATCTTCCTTCACAAGTCACATAACTTC
>LPNX010316213.1:0-64294 GCA_001517045.1 Pseudotsuga menziesii | reverse complement strand
TATATACCCCTGTACAGGCCTGCAATGTCAATTTTACCCTGTCTCCATCATACAATTTGATTCATTGATAGATACACTGTGAAATCAGATCAAACATACATGAAAACTGTCATATGCACAATAGGCTCTACTTGATTATCCAAACTGCACCATCAGGCAGAATATCAAACTGTTTGAGTACATAAGCCAATCAAATTCCTGGTTTTCGGGTTTAGAAAAACCAGTATGATGTGTCTTCAAACATAAACTCCATCTTTATGACAAACTGGTTTGAAACCTTCAAAATGGCACTGCAATGTCCAGAGTGCTCAAATGCAATGGAAAACAGTCAATGAATATGGATATTTTATATTGATGTTTCACTTAAATCCCTGCATCCAAAAAGCATCAAGACAGCTTCACCTCAAACCCTAAATCTTCCACTGCTTCATATTTTCAAACACAACATCACCCATAAGCTCATCGAATCAAGTTGGACTGTCAGCATGAAAAGAAGGAACACATACACTAGTGTTTTCAAAATCTTTATCCTAGCCACAAACTGTCACCAAATCCTGTACATACAGCCTACATGTCCTGTAGTCATTCGAGCATGATTCTCCCAGCAAATGATTTCACATATCATGACAATTCCATAGTTTTCAAACCACTCGAATGAATCAACAAAACAGCCTCTGTGTGAAAAATGAGCATAACCAGTAAATCTATAAATTTTCTGAATGCTGTCTTCTGTAAGTTCTGGTTTATATTTGCATTAGGTCAGAGACAAAACTCCATTCAATCAGCTCCTTACAATCACCATGCATCATCACCAGAGCTTCAAATATATGGGAGAACAAATTATAAACTATCTTCCTTCAAACAATCACTAAATTTTACAGGCTGAATGCTTTAAATTCAAAGCCTTTTTGTTACTCTGTTTCTTCAAATTTTTTTTTATCACAGCTCCTGGTGACTATTTCAGCGGTGAAGAAGTTACTTTATGTCCCATTCTATCATCTTAAATAGTCAATTTCTTCAAATCACCGAGGAACAAGAAAAACCCAAA
This sequence comes from Pseudotsuga menziesii, assembly GCA_001517045.1. Classification (NCBI taxonomy): domain Eukaryota; kingdom Viridiplantae; phylum Streptophyta; class Pinopsida; order Pinales; family Pinaceae; genus Pseudotsuga; species Pseudotsuga menziesii. The sequence goes on along the minus strand of LPNX010316213.1, from coordinate 63,246 downwards.
TTTTGAGCTATAAGGGTTTTGTAGCAAGGTACATACCAATTTCTTAAATTTCGTGGCTTAAGGATTTGTTTTAAAGTGGCAACGGTCTCTCCTTAGGTGCACAATTGTCTCCAGATCATCTCCTCAACCGCAAATGAAAAAATCAAGATGCCCTAACTTTCTGCTAGCATTTGCAAATGCTGTCTTCCTTCACAGGAACATAATCTAGTTTTTTAGCGTTTTGATTCTTCTCCACGAACTCGCCTTCCTATAAAAGTGCATGTAGAACGAAACATTTGACAGTTTAAGCCAAGATTTGATGATATTCTCAATGGATTCCACATTTTTAGCAATGATGAACTTGCTTTGGCTGCGTGACTGATAACTTCTAGGATTCGTGTCTAAACTGCAGTCACCCGTGTTAAACACCTTGCAAAATACAATCAATCACTTCCAGACGAAACCCATGATGAAAATCTGCGTTAAAATTAGAAAAACAGAGAGGCGCGATATTTTTGTAGTGCAGTCTTTGTTAAAATTTCCACCAGCGCTACAAGAATAATTACTAAGTCAAATTTGTGCAGTTTTGCAACTTTTTGTCAATTTGTCGAAGGTTTTGTAAGCTGCTAGGTTTAGAAAATAGGTTTAACTAGTCTCTGAACACATTAATGACTCAACTTTTGAATATAAGACCTTCTTTACCCCTTTTTAAAACATAAAAAGATCATCAAAAACCAAATAAAATCTAAAAGGATTGTGTTCAAAACCTATTCAAGACCAATAGAGTTTCTAAGGAGATCAATACTGAAAAATAAAACCAAAAATTTAACTGAGGTAGATTGAAAAACAAACCAAATTGGAGAAAATAAACCAAAAAATGAAGGAAAAATTACTGACTTAACATATGGCTCCAGCTGCGGGATGAAGTCCTCCCTGTGAGGCTTCAAGAACCTGTAGACCAGTGCCTTTTGTCCTTTATTCACCTATCTGAAAACTTCCATTGGGCTATGGAGTCTTTATTCAACCTTACTCACACTGATATATACAATGAAAACCAATCTCTTCCGTGAGCAACCTTCCATCTACTGAATCAAATCGAAATCCCATTTCCAATGTAACCAAGAAAAAATCTGATCAACCCACCAAAACTTGTTTCCAACTCCAAATATATATATAATCAAAAAAATTGGAAAACATGAAGAGCAGAGATTTAACAACTTATACCCACTTTCATCAAATAGCACTTCGGAAATAACAGATTTATAACCTGGTATTGACTTTAAATAATCTGCTATTGGATCATAAAAACTTCCATAATTTACTTCTTCCTACTCTGGCTGTCCAAAAGAATATTTTGTTCCATAAATATCAATCAGGCATTGGTGATAAAGGGCATCAGGATCAGCCTGAATTTGCTCTGTAAATTTTTGAAAAGTATCACCAATAATGTCAACACTTTGAACCTCCTTTTCCACACTGTCTTCAAATAAATGATTATCAGGCATTGTCTTTTGCTATTCAAGGATAATAGATTGAATGCATTCTTGATTTTGCTGATCAGATTGTGACATACCACACATGTCACAGATTTCTGGGTCTTTCTTTTCAATTTCATCACAATATTTATTAAAAATCAGACCATCTTCATAATGATTTTGAACAACAGATTTATCATAACCATGAATAGAAGCAACTTCTGAAAAATTTTGAACAACAGGGCCTTCATCAAATTTAGTATCAAAACTAAGAGGGATAGAATCTGATCTCTCACAAAATTCTTGACTTGGAACCCTAATCTCTTCATCATAGCAAGGAGTATTCTGATCATCATCTTTAAAGATTTCAAAAGAAACAATCTGATCATCATAACAGTCATCTTTAATAAATGAATTTGATACAGCATCCTCATGGCTATCATGATGTGAATCAGCAATTTCTTGATCATAATGTAGAATATTCTCTTCAGCAGCATACTCATCAAAGATAGGTGAACAAAAAACCTCTGTATCTGGTAAAGAAAGACATGCAATCTTCAAATCCTTCTCATGAATCACAGGAGGAAAAATGTCATAAGAAACCTCTTCACAAATTTGGGAACAATCCTCTTTTGTAAATGATTGTTCATACACATCAAAGGCAGCATGTGCAACAGAGATATGATCTGATGCATCTACAGATATATAATTCTCATTATAACCATTTGTATCATGAAGATCTTCTTTAACAACATAACTTTCATTTCTGCAAACAAAAGAATCAATTGCTTCCTGCTGATATTCCTGTAATCTGGTGGTTTCATCAAGATGATATGCTGGCTTGACACAGAAAGCAATTTCCTTTTCAATAATCATATCTTTGTGGGATATTTCAAGACTAGAAAGATGTCCAACAGATTTATGACAAGCATCAATACTCTTTTGATCATCTCTCGGCTGAAAAGAAAAGCTAGATGAAATTTGAATAAAAAAGGAGTCTTCACAAACCTTATCATTTCCTTTCTCATCACCATCTTGGTCAAATATAGGAGAATCAAGATAACATCCTAATGACAGAGATGAAGCTTCTTGAATAACAGGATCAACAATAACATCATGAAACAGATTTGGAAAATCCCCACCTCGTTGCTCATCATAATTTGAAATAGAATATTCATAAGGAGAAAGAATATATTTCTGGTTTTCCAACTGAAGATTAGGCAGTCCTTGCAAATTTTGTTCCGCATGGATATTGGAATTTTCCCTGGCCTGCAAATCTGGAAGATGTGGGCTGCTCTCAACATCTATTGTTGCTCTAATACTTCCACCTGTTGAACTTTCAATCTGTTCATCATATTTCAATTTTTCAAAGGAGGCAATATGATCTTGATAAGAATCTAAGGTAGTGGATGTATAACCGTTTGAAGCATCTATACTATGGCCGTCATCCTGTAGATCATCAATATCCTCTTCCTTGACAGCAGTATCTAAAAATGTTACATTCTCATCTTCAAAAAATTCTGAAACTTCAACTTCTTCATGACATGTTTTGAACTCTTGACTGTACTCATCATCATGGTTCTTTAAAACAGAAATTGTATGATAAACATCTTCCTGTTCACAACAATCTTTTAAAAAGAGTTCAGCTGGGTACAGATACTTACAATGCTTCCGAAAGCATGTGTGGAATTCTTTTAGTGAAGAGATGTTAGCAGTGGGAAGAAGAAAATACCAATCTCGTGCATCTTTTTCAAGTGAATACATAAACATTTTCATGAGCACATCTTCATGCTGGATATTTAACTGGACCATGCATTGATGAAATTTGATAAGGTGATCTGATGGGTTATCCTCTTTGTTTTCTCTAAACCGTGGAAGACAATCTCCCCAGATATCCATAGTAGGTACTATATTTGGAAAACCTGGAATATCAGAAAAATTTAATGGTGCAAACCTTCGAGCCACCATAGCTTCCATGGACATGGGCTCGTACATTTTGAAATAGTGGAGTCGCCAATCAATTTGTCAAGAGAGATTTTGTTTCTTCTTCTCAGAAAGAGAAAGGAGTGACAGTAGCTCAAATTAATCAGGGCTGTATAAAGCTAGGCATGACTGATACCTTCTAATTCTTCTAGCAGCCACTCTGTCAAACTTTTTGGTGAAAATAGCCTTCAAAAATGCTGGTTCAAGTTCACCTCTCAAACCAGGAAAACAGGTAAGTATCCCAGGGAATATATGCTTCAGCTTCGTCCCCGGCAACAGCGCCAAAGATGTTTGTGTCAGAAATTGTTATTAGGCTAGGGTAACAAGCCAACACAATCTCAGGAGAAAAAACTCAATTCAAACTAGGGTTTAGGGTTTTTTTTTATGTGTTTTTGGTTGTAAGATTCAAGATCATGTAGGGAATACATTCAGAGTAAAAGAAACAACTAAATCATAGACATAAACTGATAAAGATGTCCAACATATCACAAAAATCCAACAAAGAGACTATGCTGTGGTTCATACATTAAAAGATAAGCATTACCAGAAAAAGACATCAACTAGCAATGAAATTATCATTTAAGAAGCAAAACATGCTCAATAACAAAGCCAACATAGACAAAATGTGGGGGAAAGAGTCATATATCACATTATTTCATCAGTAAATGCATATGAGAGTTACAGTACCAGTTCTCTGAACAAGTCTGATAGTACAAGCAGCTAGTAGACCTCCTGATGCTCCAAAAGCAGAACCCTTACAATGACTTGCTCATTCTTATAAATAGACATCATCTCAAAATCAGTTAGGTTTCTCCTCCTAACTACCCCCATCGAATCCCTAAGCTAAGTCAAGTAAAAAGTAACTTTTTACAAAATTACATGGTTTGCTAAAAATAACAAATTCTTAACCAAAAACAAAACATTATCTTAAAGAACCACTAGCTACAAACTACCTCAGATCTCCTTCGCTACCTCCACAAGAAGAGATATACCATCTAGACCTCGAGCCCTTTTCTTAGCTCTTTTATCCTTTTTCTCTATAGCAGTTATCCTTTTCTGCAAGTCTTCATTTTCCTGTTGTAGATGATCAACAGTCTTCTCCAGCTTTGCACAGTACCTGTCAGCAACCCTTTTCCTGCTAAGGAATTCTTTAGAAACTTCTGATAGCTCCAAAAAATGCTTATGCATATCCTACAACTTCTCTACCAGCCCTTTATTAACTTTGAATAATCCATCATTTGTTTCTTGTAGGTGCTTCATGTGTTTCCTGTATCTCTGAATGCTTTCCTATACATTCTCTTCATCAAAATTTGGGATCTCTGATATATTGTCCTCCTGCATTAAAAGATCTGAAAAGTCATCATGAACAACTGATTCTACTAAATATCCTGCTTGCCTGAGAATATCCTGATCCTCTTCATCCAATTTATGATCTCCAAAAGCATCTGCCTTTGCTGTATCTTCTTCTTGCTGCTTGGTAAGTCTATCTTTAATTTCAGCAATATTTCAACTAATTCAGACCTAAACTTTGTCTTTGCAGGTTTAGAAGAGGAGGAAAGCTTGACAGTTCTCTTTCCTTTACCTTTACTGCTCCTTTCAACCATTTCTGTTTTTTCACTAGAAGAAGAACTAATCACCACAGCTTCCTGTTTGGACTCTAATTTGGGGTTAAGCAACTTTTTCATGTTCCATCTCAGCTTGTTAGTAGGTCTGGTTTGAGGCCTTTTGTATGACTTTCTGTATGAAGCTACCTTCTTCTTTTTCTTTTTCTTAGACTTGTCTGATTTTACCTTTGAGGTAGTAAAGTCTCCACATGCTTCTGTACTTGGCTCTGTCTCAAAAATCTGCTGCTCATCTTCCAGTAAATAACCTTCATCTTCAGAGAGTATGGTAAGAGGGCTCCTTGGTTTAGTTTGTAATTCCTCTTCATGAGTAGCAGCTCCTTCTATATCAACAGTCCTAGCTTGCTCAGAATGTGCTACTGGTGGTGATTTCAAACAAGGATGTACATCTTCACCTGCAAATAATGAGTACTTGGCTTTAGGGTACTCTGAAACCACTTTGAGCTGACTGTCATCCTTCACCTGTTTTGCTACCTGCTTTGTCACCTTCTTGGATTTGACCTCATCTTTACTTGTAGGTTTGACTGAGTGACCTATCTTTTTGATCATAACCTCCCCCTTGTCAGTCTGTCTCTTTGATTGCTGTTCTTCTTTTTGAGGATGAATATCAAACCAAAATAAAAAGAAATCCCAATTCCTTCCCTCATGCTGGAACACTGTAGTGATGATCAATTTAATGAGACCATGGTGAAAAAGTGACTGGGAAGTGTGATCATCCTGTGGCTTTATTTTACTTGACATCTTCTGCAGGATTTTTAAGAAAAAGAAGGGCAAGTTCATTTTTGAAACTCCTATTATGTGCTGCAGGAACCTGAAGTGGTATTTAAAGACAAATGAATATCTTCCTTCACAAGTCACATAACTTTGAAGAACTCTTAAAGGCTCAATCCACTCCTTCCTGAAATTTTGTATGAGGATACCCTTGCTCCAGTCAGGAGTCACATTAGGCAATAAGTATCTTTGGGGTTCAAACTCAAAAGGTGATTTTTTAACCCAGTGCTCTCCCTCATTGCTGATCTCAGTAGCTTCTGCTATTAACTCCACAGTTAGCTTGAATTTCAAAGCATCCATCATGATCATATCTTCTTTAAGTCCCTTGGCAAACATGCAGGACACCTGAGCATTGAAACCATCAATCTTCTTGAAAAACTTCAACCATCCTGCCTGCTGAAACAGTTCTGCACAGTCTGGAAGTTTTTTAACCCAGGTTAGGTCTGTGGGCTCAGCCCTGTTGACCTTTCCACTTTTTCCCATATTCTCCTTTCAGCAGATAGAAACAGATCTGGCTCAAGGTTTCAGAAATGTTTCGAAACTGGTTTACTGTTGTTTGACCTCCTTCTCACTCTGCTATATACCCCTATACAGGCCTGCAATGTCAATTTTACCCTGTCTCCATCATACAATTTGATTCATTGATAGATACACTGTGAAATCAGATCAAACATATGTGAAAACTGTCATATGCACAATAGGCTCTACTTGATTTTCCAAACTGCACCATCAGGAAAAATATCAAACTGTTTGAGTACATAAGCCAATCAAATTCCTGGTTTTCGGGTTTAGAAAAAACAGTATGATGTGTCTTCAAACATAAACTCCATCTTTATGACAAACTGGTTTGAAACCTTCAAAATGGCACTGCAATGTCCAGAGTGCTCAAATGCAATGGAAAACAGTCAATGAATATGGATATTTTATATTGATGTTTCACTTAAATCCCTGCATCCAAAAAGCATCAAGACAGCTTCACCTCAAACCCTAAATCTTCCACTGCTTCATATTTTCAAACACAACATCACCCATAAGCTCATCGAATCAAGTTGGACTGTCAACATGAAAAGAAGGAACAAATACACCAGTGTTTGCAAAATCTTTATCCTAGGCACAAACTGTCACCAAATCCTGTACATACAGCCTACATGTCCTGTAGTCATTCGAGCATGATTCTCCCAGCAAATGATTTCACATATCATGACAATTCAACAGTTTTCAAACCACTCGAATGAATCAACAAAACAACCTCTGTGTGAAAAATGAGCATAACCAGTAAATCTATAAATTTTCTGAATGCTGTCTTCTGTAATTTCTGGTTTATATTTGCATTAGGTCAGAGACAAAACTCCATTCAATCAGCTCCTTACAATCACCATGCATCATCACCAGAGCTTCGAATATATGGGAGAACAAATTATAAACTATCTTCCTTCAAACAATCACTAAATTTTACAGGCTGAATGCTTTAAATTCGAAGCCTTTTTGTTACTCTGTTTCTTCAATTTTTTTTTATCACAGCTCCTGGTGACTATTTCAGTGGTGAAGAAGTTACTTTATGTCCCATTCTATCATCTTAAACAGTCAATTTCTTCAAATCACCGAGGAACAAGAAAAACCCAAATTTTGAGCTATAAGGGTTTTGTAGCAAGGTACATACCAATTTCTTAAATTTCGTGGCTTAAGGCTTTGTTTTAAAGTGGCAACGGTCTCTCCTTAGGTGCACAAATGTCTCCAGATCATCTCCTCAACCGCAAATGAAAAAATCAAGATGCCCTAACTTTCTGCTAGCGTTTGCAAATGCTGTCTTCCTTCACAGGAACATAATCCAGTTTTTTAGCGTTTTGATTCTTCTCCACGAACTCGCCTTCCTATAAAAGTGCATGTGGAATGAAACATTTGACAGTTTAAGCCAAGATTTGATGATCTTCTCTACGGATTCCACGTTTTTAGCAATTGATGAACTTGCTTTGGCTGCGTGACTGATAACTGCTAGGATTCGTGTCTAAACTGCAGTCACACGTGTTAAACACCTTGCAAAATACAATCAGTCACTTCCAGACGAAACCCATGATGAAAATATGCGTTAAAATTAGAAAAACAGAGAGGCGCGATATTTTTGTAGCGCAGTCTTTGTTAAAATTTCCACCAGCGCTACAAGAATAATTACTAAGTCAAATTTGCGCAGTTTTGCAACTTTTTGTCAATTTGTCGAAGGTTTTGTAAGCTGCTAGGTTTAGAAAATAGGTTTAACTAGTCTCTGAACACATTAATGACTCAACTTTTGAATATAAGACCTTCTTTACCCCTTTTTAAAACATAAAAAGATCATCAAAAACCAAATAAAATCTAAAAGGATTGTGTTCAAAACCTATTCAATCACCAATAGAGTTTCTAAGGAGATCAATACTGAAAAATAAAACCAAAAATTTAACTGAGGTAGATTGAAAAACAAACCAAACTGGAGAAAATAAACCAAAAAATGAAGGAAAAATTACTGACTTAACACACTACATCAGAGAGCTTGTGCATGATGGCACCATTCACCTACTCTTCTGTTCATCTTCAGAACAAGTAGCTGATATCTTCACCAAAGCATTTTGTGAGAAGACCTTCAGCAATCTCAAATCACTGTTGGGGATTGCTGATCATGCTGTCAAAGCATGAGTAGAGACAAGATTCTACAATTTTGTTTTACAGTCCATGTTTAAGGGAGGATTTTCCCAAGTTGGTTTTGCCTCTTTCCTTGGTTCATATGGACTTGCAGTATGTAAAAGGGTGACTAAGCCTTGTTGCTAGGCCCTATATTTTGATTTATTACTCATAAAGTCAGGCTTAAGGGGGGGTGTTAGAATAATCAAACCCATAGTATTACCCACTTAGACATTAATTCATTTATTTTTGTCTTATTTGCCTAGTTCATGAGTCCCACCATGTGCAAGTTGCTAATTGCCTATCCATAGAGGTCAAAATTGCCATCTTTGACTCATGTAGTGCTTGGGAAAGCCTTAGGAATCAAATCTTCTTTATTCCTGGCCTCCTAGGCACCCTTCTGCTTTTTCTGCTTTATTGCCTTCTTTTTCAGTGTTTTAAGGCACATAGGAAAGCAACACTAGGTGAGGTGAACTTGTTTTTTGCCCCTTTCATCCTCCACTCTTTCCTCCATGCAAAAGCATGTATGAGCTGCCATTTCACCACTCATTAGCTTTCCCATGCACCCTTGCCAATTCGTGAGCCTCATGACAGATTTGGGATCATCTTTTTACACCTATGGGGGATTTGCCTATTTTGGGTAAGCCTGCTTTATGCTAGTTTTGGATGCCTCCTTATGCATTTGACCTATTGATGTATTCTATATATTCAGCAACCTATGTTATTATAGGGTTGGCTATTGTACACTGAGTTAATATAATTTTGTGTTACAGCTCCATATTCAGTCTCCATTGTTGACAATTTTGCATGATCAATTGTAATTTGTTGTGAGTGAAATTAATCTATTGCTGGTCAGAATTTCTACACTTTATAGCCTTTTACAAAAGTTACAGATCTGAAAAACCGATCTTTTTTCATCAAAAATAATTGAAAGTGATAGTCTTTTCTAGATTAGGGCTTCAAACCCTTGCTAACTGTTTGTTTATCTACTGTAAATATCTAGTTTGTTGGGCGATTTTTTAATGACTGAAGTGGTAGCTGGTAACCACCACTACTGGTTTGCTATGAAATTTCCACCAACAGTCAATGTATTGGTGTTTACTGAAGTGATTTTCCTCATTTAATCCACTGTATTTTCTCCATCTCGTCGCCGCAGTTTCGGCGCTACAAGTCTTTATTTTCCCGCAGTTTACCACCGCGGTCACTGATCGGAAGCTTTATTCTATCACATCGGTGCCTGAAGTCTAAATGCTTGCTGCAATTTCAGCGCTCCAAGTTTGAATGTTTGCCACAGTTTCGGCGCTCCAAGTCTGAATGTTTGCCGCAGTTTCCTGACTTACCACCACTGTGGCCGATCGGGGCTTTTTCTTTTAGCTCATCGGCACTCTAAGTCTCTATTTCCTTTTCCGGTGTAGTGCCTTTGAGAACTAGCTCGTTGATCTGAAGTCTTCACAACATTCAATTGATGTTTGAAAAACGTTTTCCTCTAGCCCATCGGCACTCCAAGCCTGAATATTTTCCGCAGTTGCAGCTCCTTAATGGACTATTGTGCTAACGATTAGTCTGTAGTTCTTCTGAACACTACGGAGCTGCTTGGTTCTAAACTCTCTGACGATTAGTCTTTTATTCCTCTGGTCACCGATGGTTTCCTGTTATGCTATCGAAAGCTTTTCTGTTAATTTATTGAAGGCCTTGTCTGTTTGTCTTCAGCAGTTTCGGCTCTTGAGAGGACTAGCTCGCCGATCGTTAGTTCCTTGAACCTCTGACCGTCGAAGTTTTCCTCTAGTCGTGGAACCCGTAGTAAGTCTGTCTTCCACCGTTTTGGCTCCTTATTAGACTATTTCATAAATGACTGGTGTCTTCAAGTTCTGACACCGACACTTGTGGAAATTTTCAGCTTTAAAATCACTGCTACGTTGTCTTTAGCCCCTCCAATCGCCGATGTGTTCATCTATCATTGCGCTATCAGAAAGTTTCTTGGCATCGATCGGAAGCCGTAGTTAGTTATACTTCCGCCGTTTCTGCTCCTTAGGGAACAAGCCCACCGGTAATTAGTCCTTTCAAGTTTCGACGCCGATGATTCTGTACTGTTTCGGAACCCGTAGTAAGTTTCTCTTCCACTGTTGTAGTGCCTTTAGCCACTATTCTCTCCGTAGTGGCAGAACCTTTAGCCGTTATTCTCTCCACATTGGTGGAAAAATAAAGGACTACACCTCTGATCATTGTCTAAAAATGTTCCGATGGCAGTAAAAAGTTTATCCATATGCGTAACTACCAAAGGGGTCTTCCACTTGCCATTTATCTTCCATCTTTTGGTGGCTAATGAGATGTTCTGATCCTCGCCCAAGTCACTGAAAGCTACACTTGTGAAATTTTCATCCAAATAAAAATAAACAGAGGCTTTCAAATTTATCAGTGACCTTCATATCCTTCATACTATTGAAATGAATTATTTTGTGTGAGCTAAATAAAAATAAATTTATTTGGGAGATAACATCTGGCTCCTACTCGGGGATGGGAACCTCCCTGCGAGGTCCCAAGAACCCCAGACCAAAATGCATTTCCCTAAAAGCAACTAAGTAACTTAACACTATTCTCTATTTTTCCATTGGGCATGGAGTCTTATTCCAAAAGGAAAAACAATCTATAATCTACTAATTTACAATCATAAGGCCTCAGAGCCGAAAATAAAATAGAGTTTTAGGAACCACCCATTTATTGGGCCATCGAATACCTCTTCACCTTCCATATTCTGCAATTCGAAGGTGTTATTCTTATATTCTTGGTCTATAACAAAAGGGGCAATCCATAAAGAGTCAAATTTTCCATGTTTTCCCTTGTCCTATCTGACAGCATCCCACTTGAGGACCCAGTCCCCGACCTGGAAGTTGTCTGCCTTTGCTCTTTTGTCAAACATGCCCTTTATCCTCTATTTATGAGTCATTGATTTTCCTGCAACTTGCTCCTTGATCTGCTGTAACTCCACCAAATCCATCATCCTTCTCATCATATCATTTGGTTCATCTTCCTCTTCCTGAAAGAACTTTGCCACTGGAAGGGTGAGCTCGATAGGAAAGATGGCCTCAGTTCCATAAACTAGTTTGAATGGAGAAGTCCCTATGGATCTTTTATCTATCACCCTATCAGCCCATAAGGAAAACTTAAGCTTTGAATCCCAACTTTTCTGATTTGTCTCTAGCAATTTCCTAATGATCCAAACTAAGCTTTTGTTGGATGGCTCAGCCAAGCCATTGCCTTGTGGGTAATAGGATGTGGAGTGCACCAGTTGAATACCCATTGATTCACACAACTTAACCAATGCCCCAAATTTAATATCTTGTGCATTATCAGTTACTAACCTTACCGGGAAACCAAACCTGCTGAAAATGTTCTCATATAAGAATCTCATGATGACTTGATGAGTGGCATTTTTTGTGGATCCATTTGGCAAAGTAGTCAGTGGCTACTAAGATCCATTTATGTTGTCCACTAGAAGATGGATTTATTTCACCTATAAAATCTATACCCCATTACTGGAAAGGCAAATTCACTGTAATAGGCCTAAGGGGCAAGGATTTGAGCTATTGCTTCCCTACAAATATTTGACATTGGTCACAAGCCCTTACAAAAGTGCATACATCAGCAAAAAGGACTGTCCAATAGTACCCTGCTTTTAATATCTTGTGGGCTGTGGTTTTCTAGTAGTGGTGGCCTCCACATGTACTAGAATGAAAGTGATGCATGACCTACTCTGCTTCATCTTTATTTAGATACCTTAACAAAATCCCATACTGATCCTTCCAGTACAACAGTTTGTCAATTATGCAAAACTTAACAGATTTCAATTTAAGAGCTCGTGCTTGGTTAGGAGTAAGATCAGGAGAAACTTTCAATTTTAGCAAAAATTGAATGATACCTAAGTACCACTCACATGAATATATGTTCTCAGCTACTACTAGAATGTTATTCTGATCTTGAATTTCTTCTGTTTCAGCTGCTACCATAGTCTACACCTTTGCTGATCTGACATATGTGAAGTTCATTCCCAGCAGTTCACAGTTTTCTTTGGCCATGAGTTTGGTCAAACCTAATCCTTTTACCAACTTGGTGGGTTTCACCTCTACTTCAAACTCAATGAGTTTGGCAATCCACTTAGCTCTCTTCCCATCAATGTTAGGCTGAGTCAAAACATCCTTCATAGCAGCTGAAGTGACATACGCAATAACCTTTGCATGGAGAATCTAGATTCTAAAGTTCTTTAAATATTTTATGAGGGCATAAGCCTGCTTCTCAATTGGGTCATACTTCAGCTCAGCATCTTTCAGGGTTCTGCTGAAGAAAGCAATTGGATGATCAAGACCTTCATCATTCTTTTGTAATAGTACAGCTGCCATTGTGTCATAAGATGAAAAAGAGAAAATGTAAACACCCTTGGTGTAGTCGAGACTAATCAGGGTTGGGGCCTCCATGATGGCTTTCTTAATGTCTTCAAAATAATTTCTTTCCTGGTCGGTCCATTTGATTTCTGCATCCTTTTTTAGCATGACTTTTATATGTTTTACCAGCTCGGAGAAATTTGGAATGAATCTCCTAACAAAGTTTATCTTGCCTAAAAAGGACTGAATGTCTCTTTTTGACCTTGGTATTGACAGCTATTGAATTGCCTCCACTCTTACTAGATCAATCTTTACACCTTCAGCCAAGACTATGCGGCCTAGGAGCTTTCCTTCTTTGAGTGCAAACTGGGACTTATTGGGGTTCAGTGATATTCCATGCCTTCTGCACTTCAGAAATACCTTTTTTAAATGTTGCAAGTGGTAATTATCACTGTGAGAGTAAATTTTTAAGTCATCCAAATATATTAGCACATATTTATCTTTTAGCCCTACAAAAGCTAGGTCCATAGCTCTCTGAAAAGTATCCCCAGCATTCATTAGCCCAAATGGCATTTTAGCATACATGAAGGTTCCCCAGGTGGTGGTAAAGGCAGTCTTCTCTTGGTCATCTAGGTGCACAGCCACTTGGTTGTATCCAAAGAAGCCATCAAGGAAGGACATGACCCTAGCCCCCGAGACTCTCTGCAGAAGATGTTCCATCTTGGGCAGTTGATAGTTGTCTTTTTTGGAACATTTGTTTGGGTTTCTAAAATCCACACACATCCTGATTTCTCCAGTTTTCCTTCTCACCACTACTAGATTTGCAATCCACTGGGAATACTGGATGGGGATTATGATCTTGGCTTTGAGGAGTTTGTGGATCTCTTTCTCAATCATTGGTAATAGAAGAGTCCTGATGGGTCTCAGATTTTGTTTGAAAGGAATGGTGTCCTTCTCGAAGGGAATCCTATGCTGGATTATGTTCGTGTCATACGTTTTTAGGTCACTATACTCCCATGCAAAGACATCAACAAACTCTTTTATCAAGCTGCAATATTCAGACTTCTGTTCAGCAGTCAGCCTAGTGGATAGATTTATCAGTTTTGGATGGATCTAGCTACCTATGTTGTGCTCTTGGAAATTAGGATATAGCTCCCTTTTGGCAGGCTTGAAAGGGACATCATTGTGGTCAAACAGTTCTTCCAGTGGTACTAGACCTTGGGGTATGTGGTTGCTGGGAAATTGGACAATATCGTGCTAAGTCACTTTGTCTTTTAGCTTGAGCTGCTTGGTGTGGAAATTGAACCCAGGTGTTATAACAATTATACTCACAACATTTGCCAATTACACATGCAAATTACTCATAAAAGAGACTGAATATGGAGCTGAACATTAATCTGTATTGAATAAGTGTACAATAGCCAACCTTGTGAAGTCATAGGATGCCATAATAAATAATTACATGAGATATTTGAATGCATGAAGATGCCATTCGAATTTAGTCAAAAGCAGGCTTACTAAATCTAAGCAAATCCCCCATAGGTGCATAAAGCACTTTCGAAATCTGTCTAGGAGCGCACGAATTGGAAAAATAAATTAGGCAAGATAATAGGTGGTGGAAGGACAACTCATACATGCTTTTCATAGGAGAAAAGAGTGGAGGATGTTGAGGACAAAAAACAAGTTAACTTCACCTAGTCAAACTTTCCCAATTGCCTTAAAACTCTGAAAAAGCAGGCAATAAAGCAGAAAAAGCAGACATGTGCTAGGGAGGCCACGAATAAATCAAATTTGATTCCAAGAGGTTTCCCAAGCACTCCATGACTCAAATTTAGCAAGTTTGACCACTATGGATGTGTGGAGGACAACTTGCATAAGGTGGAATACGGAAACTAGGCAAATAAGACAAAAATTGGATTAATGAATGTCTAAGGTAGCTAACTATGGGTTGATTATTCTAACACCCCCCTTAAGCCTAACTTATGAGTAAAATATCAGAAAATTATAGGGCCTAGCAACAAGGCTTAGTCACCCTTTACATACTGCATGTCCATTTAACCAAGGAAAGAGGCAAAAACCCAGTGGGAAAAATCCTCCCTTAAACATGGATAGTAAAACAAAATTTGGAAATATTTTCATCACTCATGCTTCACAGCATGATCAAAAATCCCCAGCAGTGATTTGATATTGCTGAATGTCTTCTCACTTAAAACTTTGGTGAAGATATCTGCTACTTGTTCTGAAGATGAACAGAAGAGTAGGTGAATGGTGCCATCATGCACAAGCTGTATGATGTAGTGCATATGGATCTCAATGTGTTTGGTTCTCTGCTTCTGAACTAGATCATTGCAGATTTGAATGGTACTCTAATTATCACAGTAGATAGTAGTTGAGTATTCTGATTCGAAGCCACAGTCTCCAAGTAACCCCTGCAACCATAAACATTGAGTTGCTGCATTTACAACTCCTCTGTACTCTTCTTCTGTAGATGAGAGTGCAATGGCACTTTGTTTCTTTCTTGACCAGCTGATTGGCCCTTCTACAAGCATGAACACATATCCTGATGTTGACTTTCGATCTATTCTGTCACCTTCCCAATCACTATCAGTAAACCCAATCAAATCAAGATCAGATTTAGCTTTATAAAAGATCCCATGAGTCCTTGTTCCCTGAACAAATTTAAGGATCCTTTTGGCTACTCACCAATGGATCTCATGAGGCTGATCTATGTATCTAGAAGCCACACTTACTGCATAAGAAAGATCAGGTCTAGTATGTGTAAGATACAACAAACATCCAATCAATTGCCTATATAGTGTATTGTTTACCATAGGTGAAGAATCAACTTCTTCAAGCTTAACTCCTGAAAGGAAAGGAGTCTTGCTTGGATTGCAATCCTGCATTTTGAATTTGTTCAGAAAATCCAAGGCATACTTGGACTGATATAATTTGATTCCTTCTTTGGTTTGAGCAATCTCGAGCCCCAAGAATTTGCTCAATAAGCCCAAATCTGTCATTGAGAAGGCATGGTTCATTGCATCCTTCAAGGAAGCAATTTCATCCTTTGAGCTCCCCGTAATGAGAAGGTCATCAACATACAAAAAAATGATCATTAATGAACCATGAATCAGCTTCAAATAGACTTTTGGATCTCATTTGCATTGAAAAAAATTCAGTGATAGCAGAAAGCTATCAATCTTGGCATACCAAGCCTTGGGGGCTTGCTTAAGCCCATACAATGACTTCTTTAGCTTGCACACAAGAGATGGGTTAGTAGAAAATCCTTGAGGCTGTTGCATGTATATCTCTTTATTGAGATCTCCATTCAGGAAAGCACACTTCACATCCATGTGGTGTACCTCCCACTGCTTTGAAGCTACAATGGCTAAGGCTAGCCTGATGGAGTCCATCTTTGCCATTGGTGCAAAGGTCTCATTGTAGTCTATGCCATGTACCTGTGAGTAGCCCTTGTCTACCAATATGGCCTTGTACTTCATAGGTGAACTATCAGCATCAAATTTGGTTTTGTACAACCACTTACACTGAACTAGCTTCCTCCCCGGGGGAAGATCAACTAGCTCCCAAGTGTTGCTCTTCTGGAGTGAGATGAACTCTTCTTCCATTGCTGTTTTCCATCTTGGATATTTTGATGCATATTCATATGTCTGTGGATCTGATTCAATCAGCAGATAGCATTTCTCTGCAAACATAGGATCTTTCATGCACAGAGCACTCTCAAATTGAGATCTAGTCCTCCTAGGATCATTAGGATTTCTAGCTAGTTCTCTAGCTGCATGAATGGTATTGGCTGCCCATTTTGGTGTTGTAGGATTGTTAGGATCTACAATGAATTCACCATTATTAAACATATCAGAATCAGCATGTTCAACTATCTCTTCACTTACATTCAGAGGTTCTGGAGGTGAAGAGGATTCTCCAACTTCCACTGCTGCTAGGGGCTCTTCTTGAAACTGAATACACCTTTCAATGAAGGATTTGTTTGTGCTCAAATTTATCAGCTTGTTCCATTTTGAATCTTTATAGTACCCAACAAATAGACACTCTTGGATTTGGGGCTGCAAAGCGTTCCTCTTTTCTGTTGGAATTCTAGCCCAAGCCCTTGAGCCAAAAATCCTGAAATGGGTCACATCTGGCTTGTGCCCACTCCATACTTCGAAAGGAGTCATACCATCAATATGTTTATGAGGCACCCTATTCTGGATATAGGCTACACAATTTATAGCTTTGGCCCAAAAATTTGGTGGCAAAGTCTTATCCTCCATCATGCAGGTTGCCATCTCTTTCAGTGATCTGTTCTTCCTCTCAGCAACATCATTCTGCTGCGGTGTGTAAGGGATAGAATGATACATTTGAATACCTACATCTACACAATATTGAATAAACTCATACTTTACATACTCACCACCATTTTCAGATCTGAGGACCTCGAGTTTCCTCCCAGAATGGTTTTCAACCAAAGCCTTAAAGACTTTGAAGAGGCCAAAACATTCAAACTTGTGTTTTAGGAAGTAAACCCAGCAATACCTGGAAAATTCATCTATGAATGTCAATGGATATTTTTCCTGACTCATTGACATATGAGGAAATGGGCCAGCAACATCACTGTGGATCAACTCAAGAGGTGCAGAGGTTCTCTCATGACTAGCTCTCTCAAATTTATGCTCTGGGTGTTTTCCTAGGATGCAACCTTGACAGACTCCTTTGGAAAACTTAATCTTTGGTAACCCTATGACCATTTCTTTTTCACTAAGATCAAAAAGATACTTGTAATTTAGGTGGCCAAATATTTCATGCCAAAGTTTGCTTGCCTCATTGGCATGAATCAGAAGAGCAGAGGGGTTTGAGTAGGGTAGGAAGTGTGAGAACATGTATACCTTCGAAGTATGATTTGCAACTCCTTTTGCAATGACTTTACCACTTGAGATCTCTGTGATATCTACTTCATCAGGGGAGAATATGACCTTCTTTGGAGACCCTGTGTGGGTCATCTGATACATTGATAAGAGGTTAGAGGCAAGACCTGGAACATACAACACATTTCTGAACTTACCATGCTCAAGATCAATCCTCCCTTTGCCCAAAATTTCAGTGAGAGAGTCATCTCCCAGGACTATTGGTGGACCTTTTGACATGTCAAGTGAGGTGAATGCCTCCTTGGTTGAAACCATATGTTTTGAAGCTCCAGAATCAATGATGAAACTAGGTGAGCTTGATGTGCCAGCAACCAATGCATGAACTCTCTCTCTGTCTTCTGAATTTGATCCTCCTTCCCTCTTCTTTGAGCTGTCTAGAAGGGATATTCCATTCTTCTCCAGGAGTTGGGTCAGCATGTCTATTTGCTTCTTCATGTAGGAGCTTTCAGAATGATTGCCCTTACTGCAGTATGCGCTCTTTCTCATTTCTCCTTTGTTCTTCTTCTTCTGGGGGTTCTTCTTGGAACCTTGAGGCTCCTCTGGAGAATTGTTCTTGTCTCTCTTTTGCTCAGGTGGATTTTTATCTTTCTTCTTGATTTTTGAATCCACCCTTGAATCTCCTGCAACTAGAGCTTGGTCTTTGGACGGTTTGATGGTGCCCATCATCACCAATTTATCTTGTTCTTGTGTGAGAAATTCCATGAAATCTGCAAGGCTAGGCATTTTCCACGCTCGACCTGTCAACTTTGTGGCATAGAAGGTCGATACAAACACTGAATAGTTAGGAACAAGCTTCAAGAGTATGGCCAAAACCAGTTTTTCATCCTTCCTTTCGATCCCACATTGTTTTAGCTGCAAAACAAGTGCTTTGAACTTGGAAAAATAGAGTTGCAGGGATTCAAAGCTATTTGGACTCAGGGAGATCAATTCCTTTTCAATTTGATGTCCCCTCATCTCATCTGTCTTTCCAAAAATATCAAAAATATTCTCCCATACTTCATTCGGTGATGTCAATCCATCAAGATGGAAAATCAGGTCTCTGGATATACTCAAACACAGGAGACCATAGGCCTCATCCCTCTTGTTGTGCCATTTAATCTTCTCTGCAACTGCATTGGGCTCTACTTATATTGCCATAGTCACTCTGTAGAGGCCTTTCACTCTTAACAGTATCTCCATCTCTGCTTTCCATTCAAATAATTTAAATGGAGTCAAGATGATCTTCTGAGATTGATCCATAGCTCAAAAATTGTCCCGCCAGTCAGCAGAATGCTCCCAGTCAATGATGTCGAAACTGCAAAACAAATTAGAAGGAGATAAATTGATCTACAAAGGCTCTGATACCATGTGGAAATTGAACCCAGGTGTTAGAACAATTACACTCACAACAATTGCCAATTACACATGCAAATTACTCACAAAAGAGACTGAATATGGAGCTGAACACTAATCTGTATTGAATAAGTGTACAATAGCCAAACCTATGAAGTCATAGGCTACCACAATAAATAATTACATGAGAGATTCAAATGCATGAAGATTCCATTCAAATTTAGTCAAAAGCAGGCTTACTAAATCTAAGCAAATCCCCCATAGGTGCATAAGCACTTTCCAAATCTGTCTAGGAGATAACGAATTGGAAAAATCAATTAGGAAAGATAATAGGTGGTGGAAGGACAACTCATACATGATTTTCATAGGATATAAGAGTGGAGGATGTTGAGGGAAAAAAACAAGTTAACTTCACCTAGTCAAACTTTCCCAATTGCCTTAAAACTCAGAAAAAGCAGGCAATAAAGCAGAAAAAGCAGACATGCACTAGGGAGGCCAGGAATAAAGCAGATTTGATTCCAAGAGGTTTCCCAAGCACTCCGTGACTCAAATTTAGCAATTTTGACCACTATGGATGTGTGGAGGCATACTTGCATAAGGTGGAATATGGAAACTAGGCAAATATGACAAAAAATGGATTAATTAATGTCTAAGGTAGCTAACTATGGGTTGATTATTCTAACACTCAGATTACTCAAGGTTAAGGTTTTCTTGGTCTATGTGTATGTTAGAGAATTCATCCATTAATTGAAGGAATTTACTCAGCTCCCCATCATTTTCAAACACCCTCCAAAATTTTACATTGTCTGGCAGAGAGGGTCTATACTTGACCTGAACATCATAGCTGAGCCTAGGGGGTAACAGGGGAACAAAAAAACTTGCAGAAATAGCTAGGGAATCAGCCAGGTGATTCAAATCTCTAGGAATATATGACAGTTCAAAAAACATAAATGAGTCTCTGAGTTTCCATACCTCATCCCTGTAGGCCTTCAGTATGATATTTTTCATTTGAAAAGTGTTGTTGACCTAGTATATGATGAGGTCTACATCCCCAAAAATATTCATGCACATGATCCCCATCTCCTTGTCCACTTTAACTCCCAGCAGCAAGGCCTCATATTCTGGTACATTGTTCGTGGTTTTGAAATCGAGCTTATACGATATATGAACATTCTCCTTAGATGGGGAGATCAACACGACCCCTGCGCCTGCTGAGTTTTGAGCACTTGCCCCATCAAAATACATGGTCTAGATCACTATTGTGACTTCTTCGGGTTGTGGATGCATGGGCTCACTGAGCTGAAATGATGTCTACTAATTATCATCTATTTGCAAAATGCAGGATCCAAAATCGGTGTCCACGACGTAGATTGGGTGATTCACTGAGCGACTCTTCTTGCTTATGATGTATGCTAGCTGATTTTCCTTGTACAGTCTCTTAGTCTCCCCTCTAAACATGGGAATTGTGGTGTACGTGAGATCCATCTGAAGGGTGCTGCCCAATCTTTTTCTCCATGACTGGGACAACAAAAGGCTGAATTTTGGAGGAATATCATCCACTACGATGTCCATTATTACACTTTTTAAAGGAAGTTGAGTTAAGTTTACAGCAAGGTCTTTGATAAGGCCCAAGCACTTGACCTTCCTGAAGTCAAAGGAGAATAAATCGTGGTAGGGCTTGGTAATGCTTAGGCTGATCTCATCCATCATAGCCCTTGGCATTAAGTTATGAGAGGCTCCTGAATCTAGCAAACAGTTATGGAGGATTTTATCATGGATGTTCAAGGATATATAGAATGGTGGGAAAGAGTCCTTTAGGTCTTCAATCATAGGGCCCGGGGTTACAACAGGTTTTTCATCTTGTAGGTTCACAAATTCAGTGTCGATGTGCACCTTGGGCTGAAGGGAATTCAGAATGGAGGTTTTTAAGGCATTATTCTTCATCAACTCAATTAGAGGGAAAGGGATTTTCAATTTTTGAATTTCAGACTGAAGGTTGAAAGCATAATGCAGCTTATCTGGAAACCTTACCTCATGAGCTATAGGTTTGAGTTGGAATTGACCAGGTGTGGCCAAAGGTGTTGGTTTAAGCAATGTTTTGGATGAAACAACCACTTTCTTTGGTAAAACAACAACTTTTCTAGAAAGTGTAGAAAACTGTTTGACAAGTGCAGCATTCTTCTTGAGGGGACCAACCAACCTAGACCTTGGTTGGTAACCTTCTTGACTATCACCCTGATAGACATCCTCTTCAATGATCTGCTCATAAATCAGGGCTTCTTCATATTCTGCTTGGGTCAGAAAAGAATAGTCCACCTCATCCTCCATGCAGTGGATATTGTCTTCAGCTTCTCCTTCGTCTTCAATGAATTCTGGCTCTTCTTCTAATACAGTGTTTTGAAATGGAGCTCTTATCCTTTGGTCTTCTCCTTGATTTCTCTCCCTTCTAAGAATATGAACAGGGGGGTTTCCTCTTCTATAAGGAACAAAATTTGGGTTTCGAGGAGTGAAGTCACTTGGCCCCTTACCCCTCACCGACATATGTCCTTGGTCCTTCAATTTTGACATTTCAACAGTCAGGTTATCTAAGAGTTTGGTCATTTTTTCAGTCTTGTTCTCTGATGCCAAAGCCCCACTGTAGTCTGTTGGCTGCTCTCTCCTGTCTACCTTCCCTTTGACCTTCTGAGATGCCAGAATGTTTGAGCTTCAGTGGGGATCTTGCTGTACATGTTGTTGAATCTCTTGGTAAAGTTGGAGACAGACTCACCATTTTCTCTTTTCAGGTTGCTGAATTCTGTGATATAGCGTAGGTGGTCTCTCCTCTCTCCCTAATGATTTAGGAAAACATCATCTAGGGCCTCTATGCCTGCCACTGACCCAACAGGCAATTCTTTAAACCACTTCCTAGCTTGGCCATCTAGGCTTTGCACAAAACTCTGGTCCATACATCTTATTATTCTATATTTATATTTTCAGCATAGCTATAAAAATCCTCTAGATGTTCTTCAGCAGTGAAATCCCATTCCCCTGTAAACTTAGGCATATACATGAGGTAATCCACGGTAGGCATGGTTGTGAGAGGATTTGGAAAAATTAGGGGCACATACCTAGCTACCAAGACCCTTTCCATCTTGGTCAATTGACGGGTATCCATATTAGAAATGGGTATGGACAGGGATGTGGAAGGCAACACTGATGAAAATATTTGCTGAGAAGGCAGTGGTATACTTATCCCAGTGGAGTCACCAGGGATTGGATCTTCACAAGCAGCAGTGCTTGAAGATGCCCAAACCCTATATTTTTCTGATATACAAAATTGTTGGGAATTAAGAGTTTCAGTAGAAGAAATAACAGCAAAAAGATTCCTTGAAATGCCTGATGTAGCATTCTGTGCAGCACTGCTGGTCCATCTTAGTAAAGCCCTAGCTTTCCTCAAGATTTCTTCTGGATTTGAAACTGGTGTTGCTGGTGGCCCCTTTGGGTTTGCTCTGGTACTTGGTCTTCTTGAAGCCACCTTTTATCAATGGATTCACCAGATAGATCATTACAACAATAATAATTTCCAATCTTTGTCTATCATCAAAAAATGGATCTATGTCGTCTTCCAGGGAAGCTGAGCTTCAATCTTCTCTCCTCGGCAATGGCGCCACTTTCTTTTCACTCCAGGAAACTCCTCTAGGTTGTAGCTCGAGGATGCCTGGTAACTTAAAAAAAATTTTGGTTTTATGAATTGGATCAAGCCAGATAACCTATATAACCTCTCACTCTCAAGACATGCATGAAGCTCACTCAATCACAAGGATTTTAGTTACAACTTGTTCAATAGTTTGTCAAAAAGGTGCAGGGATGGAGAAATCACTAGGTTGGCAGACTTACACACATAACACATGCATGTAAATGGCTGAATACTATTGAGGATGGTGTTTATAAATCAAATATCACTAAATAACCAATAGGATGACAGCTATTGGTCCTTTAATAAATATGAAAATTACCCAAATGCACATTCAGGCAATAAACACAGTAAAGAAAGAGATGGCTGAACAAATCACAACAAAAGAGCTTATACTTAGAATAAACTAGATGAGACGCTTGATAATGGAACAGGCTCATAAATCCTCGTATTCGAACCTCTATTAATGAAATAATCATGGGCTTTATAACCTTTTACAAAAGTTATAGATCTAAAAAACGGATCTGTTTTCATAAAAAATAATTGAAAGTGATAGTCTTTTCCAGATTAGGTCTTCAAACCCTTGCTAACTGTTTGTTTATCTACTACAAATATCTAGTTCACTGGGTGATTTTTTAATGACTGAAGTGGTAGCTGGTAACCACCACTGCTGGTTTGCTATGAAATTGCCGCCAACAGTCAGTGTATCGATGTTTATTGAAGTGATTTTCCTCATTTAATCCGCTGGATTTTCTCCATATCGTCGTCGCAGTTTCGACACTACAAGTCTCTATTTTCCCACAGTTTACCACCGCAGTCGCTGATCGGAAGCTTTCTTCTATCACATCGGTTCCTGAAGTCTGAATGCTTGCCACAGTTTTGGTGCTCCAAGTTTGAATGTTTGCCGCAGTTTCGGCGTTCCATGTCTGAATGTTTGCCGCAGTTTCTTGACTTACCACCACTGTCACCGATCGGGGATTTTTATTTTAGCTCATCGACACTCTAAGTCTATATTTCCTCCGCCATTGTGGTGCCTTTGAGAACTAGCTCACCGATTTGAAGTCTTCACAACTTCCTATTACGCTATCAAAAGCTTTTCTGTTAATTTATCGAAGGCCTTGTCTATTTGTCTTCCCCAGTTTCAGCTCTTTATAGGACTAGCTCGTCGATCATTAGTTCCTTGAACCTTTGATCACCAAAGTTTTCCTCTAGTCACGGAACCCATAGTAAGTCTGTTTTCCGTCATTTCGGCTCCTTAGTAGACTATTTCATAGATGGCTAGTGTCTTTAAGTTCTGACGGCGACAGTTGTGGAAATTTTCTGCTTTAAAATCGCCACTACATTGTCTTTAGTGCCTCCGATCGCCAATGTGTTCATCTATTGTCGTGCTATCAAAAAGTTTCTTGTCATCGATCAGAAGTCGTAGTTAGTTAGACTTTCACCATTTTGGCTCATTAGGGTACAAGCTCACTGGTAATTATTCCTTTCAAGTTCTGATGCTGATGAGTCTGTACTGTTTCAAAACCCATAGTAAGTTTCTCTTCCGCCATTGCGGCACCTTTCTCCAATGTTCTCTCTGTAGTGGCGGAACCTTTAGCTGCTATTCTCTCCGCATTGGCGAAAAAATAGAGGACTACACCTTCAATCACTTTCTAAAAATGTTCCAATGGCAGTAAAAAGTTTATCCATATGCCTAACTGCTGAAGGGGTCTTCCACTCGCCATTTATCTTCCATCTTTCAGTGGCCAATGAGATGTTCTGATCCTCACCCAAGTCACCGAAGGCTACACTTGTGAAATTTTCATCCAAATAAAAATAAACGGAGGCTTTCAAATTTGTCAGTGACCTTCATATCCTTCATACTATTGATATGAATTATTTTGTGTGAACTAAATAAAAATAAATTTATTTGGGAGATAACACACTATATGCCTTAAAGATGAGGGTCACTATAATTGGTTATGAACCTCTACTTGTTGTGTATGGGAGTCTCAAGCCTCCCCTAGGTGAGACATACCTGCTTCATTCCGGAGCTCACATATCCTACCCTTGTTTGCTTGCGATTTGGCTTTACATTTTATAGGTGTATGCTCTGTGCATGCTAGTTTGCCTAGGGTTTGCATAATTAGATTGAGTCCTTTTATTTTTTGAGTCAGTGTGGATTCGGGTGCAACACTGCACCGTTCTCATTGTTTATCAGGACTTCCACCTTCCATGTATCTTCCTCCTTTGGGAGAGAGAACCAGAAAGTATGGGCAGACTAATTCTCACTTTGATTCACACACCATGGGAGATCATGAGGATGAGATTCCAGAGATGTCTTCTTCACCTCATGAGGTTGGGGAGGAAGATCCTATTAACACATATGATGCTTCACATGAAAAAATTTCATGATCTGGTTATGATCCCTCATTCACAGGTCGTCGTTATTGGTTTTTGCACAACGAGACTTACCATGAACCTGTAATCACTAGTCATGTTAGATATGGCATGTTTGATATCCCTGCACCCAATTCGGCACATCGTTGAGTTAGAATTTGATTCTAACACTATGTCTTGAGGCACTCCCATCCCTTTTCATATGGAGAGATTTGGGGGCACTAGTCACATTGCACCCTCCATCCCTGTGGTGGAGGAAACTTCCCTTTCTAGCGTATCTACACGGATATTACCCCTAAACCCACGTACATCAGGATGTGTGTTTTCAGGGATGATCTTGGAAACATCATAGGTACAAAAATAGTCCATGGCATCCAAACAGTCTGCAGAGGGATAGGGAAATCCATAAAAGTGTGATCAACCATGTGTGGTAAAATCAACTATAACACCAACCCAATATAAAACTACAAACACCTAGGAATTGCATAGAAACGCCGAGGTTTTTTCCATATTTGAAGTTGCTAGCTAGATTGAGTTTTTCCAATGATTAAGTGGTTTCCATCGAGAAAAAAATCTGCAGTTTTCTATGAATATCATGGAAACCCATTTAGAGGTCAAGGGTTTACATATAGAAGTTACTCAAGAGATTGTAGCAGAGGTTATGGGCCTTCGTCAAAGTGGAAGAGCCTGGTCTGGAAGAAGAACCCACAATGCTACTGTAATGCGGGAGCTTTTGCTAGCTAGTGAACAGGTCTTTCAAGCAAAGAGGGATAGCATTACAGTCATTTCCTCACCCTTGGAATGAAGTGGTTTTATTCTTGAAGAAGTACATTACATGTGAAGGTAGGTATCAAAATGTGTATTTCTCTGAGTTCCACTTACTATATCATTTACGCCATAGGGATTTACTCAATATCCCCTTTTATCTATTTAAAGACCTACATCATATCACGGGATTTGTGAGATCGGCCCAAAACCCATATTCTTCCCTCATCCATCATGACCTGATTAAACTGCTTATCTTAAGGGCCTTATCTTAGAGAAACCAAACCTAGGAATAGTTTATTGGTCAACCTCAAATAAACCAGGTACTTGTACTTTTGCATGGTGTTCCAATAGAAAAGGAAGTGGAAGCACCTGCAATTTTGTGGGGTGTTCAAATACATGAAGAAGAGGAGGCACCAACATAGTTGGGGGGAATAGAAGAAGAGCAGGAGGACTAGAGTCCCTCCAATTTAGTTGGGGGGGAATATGAGCTAGAATAAGATAAATAGGGAGAAGGAGATGAGACAGAATCATATAACCAAGAAGAAGAATCATGTGAGGATGCAACAACAACAAACCCTACAAAGGGGATAGAGAATTTGGGAGCTCCGGCAGCAGAAGCTGAAGCTGAAACATCATTGGATGTTGCAACAGTTGAAGCTGAAGTTGTAGGAGTTATGATGACATAAGGAAATGTAGAGGTTCTCACCATTGGATCCACTCTAGAATGGATGGGAACTCTTATTAAGGAGGAAACAGAGATGGCAGAGACCAAAAAAGATGCTGAAATAAGAGATATTCCTTCTACATCAGCTATAGAATTGGAAGCCCCTCTACCACAAAGGAAGAGAAGAAGATTAAAGGAGGAGGTATAAGGATCAAGGCCAGTGAGAAGAAGGAGAACCAGATTTGTCATAGCAGGAGAAGCAGTGTGAGCAAGATGGGAAAAGATTGAACCAAACACTGAATTTCCCATATTGAGACCCAAGGCAAATGCTGCCCCACAAGAACCTATTGCAGAGGAACCTTAAATTGAGGGAATTTTGTTTGAAAATGGTCTATTGAAGGAAGAGGTGTGAGTGATTCAAAGGGAAGTGGAAATATGGAAGGAAACATGAAAGAAATAGGTGGAAAGGAGATTGCACACATTGGTAGAAGTTGTAGATCAAGTCGAAGGATCACTTCCGGCTGAGGAAGGTGAATAATTAGAAAAAGTAGTTTCCCCTGCATGTGGAGAAATTTTTAATCAATCAGGATACAAAGTCATAATGTGTGCATTTGTGGCACCAAAACCCACATAGGCAATTGGAGAAGAGAAAGGAACATTTGCGGGAGAATTGAGGGATGAAGAAGAACCAGAACTGGAAATGATCTCTGATGTAGAGGTGAGGGAATGTGATCAATTACAGTCTTAGACATAGGGTGTTGTTACACAAGAACCAAAAACCATGGATATGTTTATGGAAGCCGCTACTTAATTGGAAGTGAGTGAGCCATAGGTTGAGACAATCCTTTACTTGAACTTAGGAGTTTTTACTATGACCCCAGAACAATACCAGGACACAGAACTAGTGGAGGGATAACTCCAGCAATAGGAAAATGTTTAAGTTGATCAGGATGTTGTCACAGAAGAATCAACATCCTTTGAAAACTTTGCTGAGACTCCCATTCTTCTAAGGGAAATTGACCTTGAGATGGACATAATCACTGATGTGGAATTAGGAGAAGATGAATAGATGCAGTCCCAACCATCAGGGGACACTAAAGCATTTGGGGACTAGTCTCATTTATCTGGGGACACTGAGATACTCAGGGACCAGCCTCATCTCTCATGGGATATGGAAGTAACTCAAGAGAAACCCAAGTAGCCAGAGGAACTAGAAGAGTAGGAATTTGTTACACAAGAACCAGCATCTCTACAGCTCCCTCTTCAAGCCACAACCGAGAATCAAGAAGTTACAGCCGATACTGAAGAAGATGCTGATATTGGAGCATAGGAAGATGCTGCCACACAAGAACCAACATCTTCACCATTGGTTGTTGGAGTTGAAAAAAAGGGGTTTCAGGAAGGAGGTGTTGTTACACAAGAACCAACATCCTTAGATTTGATTCCAGGAGTATAATTGATCCATATTTATGCAGGAATGCAACAGAATACAAAAATAACCATAGAAACAAATATGCAGCAGAAATAACACTACATTTTGTTAATCAATAACTAAAACTTGTTTACATACAGAATGGAAATAAACTAGCTAGAGTGCTGGTAGCTTATCTTTGAGAAGAGATGTGGTGGCTACATGCCTCTGAACTTGTTGCAGCTACAATTGTTTTCCCAAATTTTTGAAATTTTGGACGCTCGTCTTAATTTTTATCTTGCCTAGAATTGTTTGGATCCATGAACTCTGTTTTTGTTTTCCTTCTGCTAGAAGTTTGGAATGATTTGAGGTTAACTGTCTTCATGCTTTTCGGAAAATTTCTTACGTCTAAAACTGCTTTGGGTTGTGGAACTTGGAGTTTGGTTAGAAATATTGCCCTTTGATCTATGATTTCTTTCTTTATTTGTAGAAGTCTATTTCTCATTTTCACCACTGTTTCAGAGGTGAAACAAACTTCATCGCTACCCAGCCGAAAGTAACATTTTTAGTTTGGTTGTTCGGAGGCCATTTAAACAACGCATCGGCGCCATATTTCCTTATGGAGCCTCCGTTGCGGAAGCTGAACGATGAGTTCTCTACCGGATAGTCTTGACTTCTCCGATGTCGTGCTGTTATTATTTGACTTGTTTTGCATTATTAGAGGTTGTTCGAAGTTTGAGTCGGGGTTGTTTTATATTTATGAAGCTGCTGTTTTGGAAGTGAGACAAGATTTTTGGACTGCTACACGACCCTAAGTTTTTTCGAACACTTAACGTTTTCACAATGTTTCAGTACCATAGCGAAAAGTTTATGACTTTGATCGAAGGCTGTAGTCTGATTGTTTTCTGCCATTGCAGCTCCCGAGCAAACTAATTTCCCACCATATAACTGCTCTGCCCATCGATGCTTTGTCTGGGTTTCACCGATATGTATTTTCACCATGGGGACCATAGTATTTTCATCTTCCACCATTATGGCTGCATAATGCACTGTTGGCTTTACTGGGTAGACCTAGGTTTACTTTATTGTACCAAAAAAACCCCTAGCTCACTATCCTTTTTGGAAACAGACCACAGAATAGCCTGAAGTCTCACCCAAAGTGATCCTAGATGGGGTGGCTGAAGATTCAGGCTTCCTCAACCAGGGTCTGTAGCATCCTAGGTCCTCTTGACTCTAATTAACCAGCTAAATATCTCATCAAGGGTCGTTTCTCTCTTCCTAACTGACTCTGCTATGGGACTGACTCTTATCGCATCGTAGCTTCTAGGACGATGCGCAAACTTTCTCTTCTGCTCAACTCTTAACCTGCGATATCTCACACTGCAGGTCCCCCGATAGTGCGATATCGCCTTTCTATGCTGCGATATTTCCTACAATAAGACTCAATATGCTCATCAACTCTCAAGGTCCAGAGGCTTCCTCCCTGGGTATAATAGCTCAGTTAACCTTCATTAGGGTTTTAAACAACTTCACTTAGCTTATACAGTTTAACACACTTAACATCAATTATGCTCAACTCGCTGAACTAAATATACAGAAGTCACTTAACACTGTAGCTGTTAGCTGTCGTGAATCAAGCATTGATAAACTCATATATAGAATACTTGACACATTCAACTCGCATTTAACCTTCTATGTTACTGTAAACTGAAGGATATCATACATACATTCATTAAATGATAAACAAAGTTCATGTAAGGGATAATAGATAGCAAATAAGTAGAGCACAATCACATGAAACACTCGAACAACACATGGATGTTACGTGGTTCACTTCCAGGGGGGAAGCTACATCCACGGGAATTGTGTTTGTATTATATCTTGAGAGAGTAAACACAGTTCCGCTGCAACCTCTTATGCAGCTTGAGATCTTCTGGGAAACTCCACGCACACAGCTGAGAGCCCTTCTCTTAGATCTCTTCTCTTCCTATAATGCTTTCTTCTTACAATATACCCTTCCTCTCTCTCTCAATCCCTGCGAATTGTTACATTCATGCTCAAGGATCCGGCCACTGGTTATAGTAAGACAACTATAGACTTAATGACAGAACTAGAGCTCGAATCTTCCTCAATGTCTCATAATACTGACGACAACTAGTAACAACCCAACCAACCAACCCTTCATAATACAAAATACATGCTTAAATAGGTGGCCTGAAGGTCTCACCATGATACAAAACTATGGGCCTATCCCAACAGTAACCCCAAAACCCTAACTGTGACAGTCAGCCTATCTGTACTTTGAACCGTCGCTTACTGGTCACACCGCAGCTTCCTGCAGTCTTCCACAATTTTCGGCGCTGATCGTGGGTATGGGTGCCACTTCCTCGGTCGGTCCCCTTCTGTCCTTTATCTTTAATACCTCGAACTGTTGCTCCTTCTCCATTTATGAGGGTAGCTAAGCCCTGCTATCATCGCTGTTGCCTTAAATGCAGTGGTTGAGCTCTCTTCTCAGCCACTTCAAGTACTATTTCCTTTGACTTCCTTGTTCCAACTGCCGCGAGTTTTGGCCCACGATCTGCGGAGGGAAATGCACTACAACGTCATACCTTTATCGCATCGCATCTCTTATATCACTAGCTTATCGGCATCGCCAAAACTATCTTTCCTCCAAAAATTGTCCATCTTCTACCAAAAATGGCATCTTTTCCTGTAGCTGCGGGGCCTTGCTCCAACATGCAATAACCTCTCGACGTTGATGTCGTTCCGTTCACCGACAGGGAACTTTTCTGCCCGATGCTTTGGAATTTAGTTCTTTCGCCTCCGATAGAATTAACAGTCCTATGGAACTCATTGTCCATCTAAAACCCACCGTTGTGGCTGTAAGTAAGACTATCCAGCCAATGTTTTAATGGTTCAATCCGCCGATAAGGTTTTTCCTACCATCTTGTGAGTTTTTAACCCCTGTGTGGGCGGTGGTGGTTTTTGATTCTTATTAAGGCTTTCACAATGACAGCGCAGTACAGGGCCTCATTTTGATGATCAATTTTGTTGTTAGTGTAGTTTAAGTTTATTGAAAAGATGGAGTCCTAATTAATGATGAATTTTTGTTTAACTACAGACGGACTTAGAATATTCTTCAGATTACTACTACAAGAAGACGTAGCTAAAGGATAAAGTTGAGGAAAGTTGGCTGAAAAGTGATAAGCAGAGTTTGTTATGAAATCAACGGATCTAAAGAAGGACAAATAAGAGACAAGGAAGAATCGATGGCAACAAAATCCTAGGCTTGGAAAGGATCCGTCAGTTACTGAGTTGATCCCATTTAATGAATTACTCATAATTTGAAATCCAAAATGTAACACATTATATGAAGCATGAGTACTCATGAAAAAGACAAAATTGTGATATTAAACGGTTTTTGGGGAGCCCAAAGGCCATACAGTTGGGGAAGCCCAAGGGTTTTGTTGTTTTTGTATAAAGAGAGGAAAGTTAGAGAGAATGGGGGATTTTTCCCTGGAAAAAATTGTGAGCCATTGTTTGTAAGAGGAACTACTTTGTTTTACAATAAAAAATTGCAAATTTTGCCTATTGGAGAAGGTGTTGTGTGGAATGTTCATACGTGATAAAATGAACAATGTTGAAGGGAAACTATTTTGTTTTCAACTGTGTTTCATTAACTGTGAGAGCGTTCTAACTTTCCGAACCTATGTTCTTATCTGAATGTTCTCTAGTTTATTCTGTGATAATTTCCACTATGAGTAATGGAGAGTTTAACGATTGATGAGATATCTTTTCATGTATATCTTATTCATGTTTATGTGTTTTGATTCTAAGAACAACTATCTATGATTTACCTTAACATGTGAATAGTATTACATTACTCATGAATTAAAATTTTTCTCTCTAGAGACAGCTTAGTTAGTATGTATTTTCTAGTTGTGTATGATTTAGATGTGAGAGAGTCTAAGATGAGAGGTAAGAACCTGTGCATCACATTGTGACCACTCCTTGCATCCTTAATCAATTTGCATGTTAGATAGGCACTTGTATATCATACTTAAAGACAAAAAATACAAAATATATACGGTGGATCGGGCCGCAACTGGTAAAACCTTTTATCTTTGTTACTTGACCTATGGTAGTCAGACCGCAAACCGGACAGATTCCCTACACCAAACAGTCACGGGCTAGTTGGGAATGTTGACTGGGGAGAATCCCTCACTATTGTTGCCTGTGATTTTCTAGGCCTCAACAGTTTCTGGCACTAGAAGGAGGGCCTCTAGTGCATGGCTGGCCGAGGAAACCCATTTTCTCGAAATAACTCCACCAGTGATAATTTTGACAGCAGTTTGTGTCTTGATCCAAATACTCAAGAGAATAGGGAACATCTGTTTGTTGTGGACAACCGAGTGGTAAATGATCTAAGGAGAGACACCCAAGAGAGTATTGGAGGAGTACCCATTATCCCTGATTTACCCTGAAGAGAGTACAAGAAGAAAGACCATCCCATCTTGGAAGATTCAGTGTTAGTTAGAGATTGGGAAGAGTTAGTAGAAGTAGCATTACAGGAGGTTGTTCAGCCTTTGAATCAAGTAGGCCCAAACAAACCTTATGGTTCACCTATTAATACTCCTATTCATTCATCACCTCACTCTCCACCCAGACTCATGGCAGGCGTAAACGCAAATCAGCCGTGACCCAACCCACCAAAACCACCACCTGCGTGGAATGGCGGGTCACCTTTAAACCTAACACCTCCTTTGCATGATTTACCTCAATCTTTTGAAAAGATGCTGCCCAAGTTTGATCCAAATGAGAAGATGTTAGTAGATGACCACTTGCAAAGTTTCTATTTGGAAATAGAAGGATTAAGGGCTGGGGAATAAGAGGATGTAGTTTGTAGACTTTTTCCATACACCCTTGAAGGAGCAGCAGCATCGTGGTACTTTGGTTTTCCTGCAAACTCTATCCCTGATTGGGATAACTTTGAAAGGATTTTTAGAACTAAGTATGAAACCCAAAAAATTCATGCGGCTCTCATGAAAGGACTATGAGCCTTAAATAAATAAAGAAAAGAGAAGGTGCATAGTTTTACCCAAAGATTCGCAGCCTATCTTAAGAATTTTTCTGAAGCTGGCAAACCCTCGGATAAAGTCCTAATTGAATATTATACCTCAGCTCTAGGACCTGAGTTGGCCATGTTTTCCAAAGTAAAGGCCAAACCTATGCTAGCAGAGACTTATGAGGAAGCGGAGAGAGTAGAGGCTGAAAGGGAAAGTATCAAAGATTATCCTGAATGGTCAGGAGAAAAAAATGTTGGGAGGAAAGCTTTGTTGTTTACTAAGCCTAAAGAGGAGAAATCACCAAATTTCGAAGGAATGGCAAAGATGATGTAGAAGATTTCTAACAGAATCATAGACTTGGAAAAGGAAAAGGAAGCCCAAAAGTTCTACAAGCCTTATTACAAGAAAAGGGAAGATAACAATCAATCCCAACCCCCTCTGCATAGCCCTGCATCTATGAACTTAACGGAGGTAGGAATGGATAACTTTTGCACTTTCCACCAACAACCCCATTCTAAAAATAGTTGTCCTCGATGGATAAATTCAATGACGTTGGTTATGAATCAGCTTTTGGATTCCAAATTAACTGAAGGCAACAATGAAGAAGGGAATGACAACAATAAATCAACAGAAAAAGAAGAGGATGAAGCTATGGTTTTATGGGACTGTGTATCATTGTTTGATGCTGAGGAAGAAAAGGATCTGAAACATGAATGCATCCTAGAAACAAATGTAATGACAAGAAGACATGGGTTGATTAAGGAAAATAGTCTTATGCTCCTGAAGATCAAAAGACTTCAAAAGAATGTTAAGAAATTTCAAAATAGCTCCTCAGCTAATAAAATTACGGAGTTTACCATCACCAGGAAAAATCCTAGACAGATAAACATGCCTACTAAGACCAATGAAGAAAAAATAAATAATGTTAGATCAAATCTCACAGAACATAAGATGGATTATGACATTGTGGAGGATATCAAGAAGGTAAGGGCAAACATCTCATTATTTGAAATGTGCAATGTGCCGCAGCAGAAAGAAAATCTATTGAAAGCACTTGAAGTATCAGAGGAGAGGTTGCCATTAGAGGAAATTTCAACTCAAAATGGGCCTCCTAAAATGAACTAATAAAATAATAGTTAAAATAATAAAATAATATTTATTAATTTTGGAGGAAGAAAAGAAAAAAACTACTTTTTTGTTTGTATTTTTGACATATCTGCCTGTGCTTTTACTCAAATTTCGATTGCGAGAGCTCATTGGCTGTGGAATTAGATTTTGAATCCAATGAGTACCCACTCGGCATACTTTTGACGGACCCCACTACCCCAAAAACAAGAAATACCTGAAAAAATGAAATGATGACATCATCATTCCATTTTTTCAGGTATTTCTTGTTTTTGGGGTAGCGGGGTCTGTCAAAAGTATGCCGAGTGGGTAATCATTGGATGCAGAATCTAATTCCTCATCCAACGAGCTCTCCCAATCTAAATTTGAGTAAAAACACAGGGATATATGTCAAAAATACAAACAAAAAAAGTCATTTTTTTATGATACCTATCCCTAAATTTATATTTAAAAAGTGTTTAAGACCTATACGGTATTTCAAATTTAAAGCAATTTCATTGGCTAACACATGATGACATGGAATTTGAATGAAAGTTAAAAGGCCCATTTTGAGTTGAAATTTCCTTTAATGCCACTGACAATCAGCCCCAAGAAGAAGAAATTGGTGAAGCAAGTATGGGAGGTAAGCCTAAAAGCAAGAACCCACCTTTTCTCCTTAATTTTGAAATTTTCAACCATAATGTGCATAATTGGCTAGTAGACTCAGGAGCATCAGTCAACATCATGCTGCTGTTAGTCTACAAAAGGATAAATGGACAACCTAAACCATCTACTTTGAGGGTCATTCAATTGGATAGAACGAATGTGAAGGTAATTGGGGAAATGGAGGATGTTCTCGTTCGCTTATCTTTAAATGATAAGGTGTGTCAAGTCATCGATATTGTGGTGGCTGACATACCGAAAGCTTATGGACTTGTTTTGAGTAGAGATTGGTCGTCAAATTTGAATGAATATTTTGGCTTGAACTGGTCGCATCTGTGGCTTCCATATAAAGGAAGCCCAAATCAAATTAAAGTTTTGAGGGAGCCCCACATGAAACACAATGTTGCTCAGTTCGAAGAAAAAAATGAACCAATGGATTCTATTTTGGGAAACTACTTTATTGAGCTAGAACAAGGAAACTATCAAGTGGAAGAAGACAGCAATACATCAGACGCTCAGCCTGATCTCCTTCAGTTTTCACAGGCTGATGAAATCGATTGTAAAATAGTAGACTTAGCTGTAGATGTAGATGTTAATTATTGCACAGTAGCAGTTAGCGATTTTTGGACGCTTTTCTTTGACAGTTCTAAAACTTTAGAGGGGTCAGAAGCCGGCTGTGTCCTGATTGACCCTAAGAAAAACAAACATTTTCTTTCATGTAGGTTAGAGTTTCAATGTACCAATAACACAGCTAAATATGAAGCATTAGTTTAGGGATTAAGGAAAGCAATTGAATTAAAGGAAAACAATCTGAAAGTGTTTGGAGATTCTGAAATAATTGTAAAACAAATTCATAATCAAATACATTGCATTTCTCCTCATTTAAAGGATTATCAAAATGAAATATGGGATTTACTTAAATATTTTAATGCATTTAACATTGTATCGATTCGAAGATTTAAGAATGCAGCAACTAACTTGTTGGCCACCTTAGCTGTGAGGCTTGTGCCCTCTAATAATTAGTGCTCTGTTGAATTGCTTTTCAGGATTTCAGTTCTAGATATGATTACCAATCTACGAGTGTTCGATAATTATCAGCAGATTATAGAATGCTTGAAAAATGACGAGACTTTCAAAGGGGCGATTATTGATGATGAAGAACATCAAGCCGAGCTAAAATTCGATAATTTTATTCCTAAGGGAGTCAGGACTTTAGAATGGATGTTTGATTTAAATGAGAAATTTAGAAGACCAGTGAATGTGAAGACTCATAGCTCGTCCTTACGGTTTGAGTTGATTAATATAGGGATTGAAATGGAGCCTAAATATGTGAATCTGGGAAAATGCTACTCCCCAGGTGAAAGGAATTAGTTTATCATTCTTTTCAAGCAATACAAAGATGTTTTTGCCTGGCCATATGAAGATCTGAAGACATATGACACCAATATTATCTAGCATGTTATCCCCATCAGATCTGGAATCAAGCCTTATCAGCATCCTTTAAGGAAAATGCATTCAAAATTAGAACCTTTAATCCAGAGTGAATTTAAGAAACTATTGGATGCTATAATTATCTTCAAGGTTAGACACTCGGAATGGGTTTCAAATCTGGTACTGGTGAGGAAGAAATCTGGAGAAATTAGGCTATGTGTGGATTCTAGAAACTTAAATCGCACTTCAGATAAAGACAATTATCCTGTTCCACCCATGGAGCAGATATTGCAAATGGTTTCAGGTTCTGAACTATTCTCTTTATTAGATGTATTCTCAGGCTACAATCAAGTATTAGTACCTGAAGAAGACAAACTAAAAATGATATTTAGGACCAGGTGGGGAACTTTTGCTTATAGAAGGATGCCCTTTGGACTCATAAACGCTGGAGCTACTTTCCAGAGGGCTATAGACATAGATTTCCACGGTCTGATTGGCCGTAGTGCTGTAGTATACCTCGATGACATCATGATATTCTCAAAGAAAAGAGAGGAACATGCATTTCATCTAAAGTATATTTTTGAATGCTGCTGAAAATATGGTATCTCACTAAACCCAAAGAAGTGCGTGTTTGCTGTTACAGAAGGTGATTTGTTGGGTCACATGGTTTCTAAGAAGGGGATCTCCATAGACCCAGAAAGGATCAAAGCCATCAAACAGATTCCCTTACCCCATAATAAAAAGGGCATGCAATCATTTATGGGGACAATAAACTTCGTGCGAAGGTTTGTGCCAGATTTCCCTCAATTTTCTAAACCTTTGCAGCAAATGGTAAAGAAAAGTGTACAGTTCAAGTGGACTGATGTAGATAAGAACACATTTAGTAAGATTAAAACAGCTATTGCGCATGCACCCTCCCTCAAAATTCCATATTTTCATAAAGATTTTATTTTGTAAACTTTCGCATCTGATGATTCACTAGTAGCTGTGCTTATCTAGAAGGAAGATGGGGGAGATGAGTTCCCCATATCATTTATGAGCACTGGTCTGCAAGGGGCCAAATTGAATTACCCAACTATGGATAAACAAGCTTACGCAGTGTTCAAAGCAGTGAAACAATTCAGACCATATATACTAACGAATTGGACAAAGGTAATAGTTCCACACCCAGCTGTGAGGTCTCTTTTCGTACAAAAGGAGTTAGGAGAAAGAAGAGGCAACTGGGTAACTTATCTACAGAAGTATGACCTTGAATTCAAGCTAGACTCCATGGTCAAAGGGAAAGGGTTGTGCAAACTGATGATTGAAAGTAAACACAATGAAGAACATGACTAGGAAGATGGAGCTGAGTTACATTTGATGGATGTATGTCCTCTTTTCACAGCTTCAGACTCTTGGTATCGAGACCTTGTGCATTACCTTCAGGTGGGATTGTTACCGAAACATTGGAATTCTAAGCAAAGAAGAACACTATGTCTTAAATCAGCCTCATATCAAACTGTTGAAGGAATATTATTCAGAAAGAATTATGATTGATTTCTTCTTAGATGCTTAGAGAAAGAAGATGCGAAGAAGGTAATGATAGATTACATGATGGGACTACTGGAGGACACTTCTTTAGAGATACTACAGCTCATAAAATTCTCAGATCCGGATACTATTAGCCCACACTGTTCAAATATGCACATGTCCATGTTAGAAAGTGTGACATTTGTCAAAGGTGTGGTGGAAGACAAGTTAAAGTAGCAGGATTGTTAAAGCCTGTGATGATAACAGAACCTTTTAAGTAGTGGGGGATGGATATCATTGGGGAGATAAAGACAAATTCTTCCCTGCAGCACAAGTATATTCTGACAGAAGCCGACTACTTCACTCATTGGGTCGAAGCCATTCTATTGCATAAAGTAAATGAAGATGCGGTCATGGACTTCTTGCAAGACCATATTATGACCAGGTTTGGAGTTCCAATTTTTTTAGTTTTCGATAATGCTACTTAATTTTCCTTGATTAGATTAATTGCATTTGATCATGAGAAAGGAATTAAGTTGCATTACTCTGCTAATTACTATCCACAGGGAAATGGTTTAGTTGAATCTACAAACAAGAATCTTATTAGGATTTTAAAAAAGAAGATGATAGAAAATCAGAGGAGTTGGCACTCAACGTTACCAAATTCTCTTTGGGATGATAGGGTCACCCCCAAGACTCCGTTAGGTGTGTCCCTGTATACCCTTGTTTATGGAAAAGAGGCCATTCTACCCCCCAATATCATGCTACCCTCTTCCATAATAGCTCAGGAATCCAAAGGATCAGATAATGAAGTCTTGTAGGTAAGGATACATAATCTTTTGAAGGCAGAGGAATCTAGATCCAAGGCCAAAGAATGTTTTAAACAACAACGAGAGGTAGTTAGGAGATGGTTTTATAAACACAAGGCTGGAACAAAAGAATTCAAGGTGGGAGATTTGGTTCTCAAGTGGGAACACCCCCATGATGAGAAAGGAAAACACACGAAATTTCAACAGTTGTGGGTAGGCCCTTTCGAGATTGCAGCAAATCTTGGCCCCTCAACCTATAAATTGCAAGATTTACGGGGGTGGGAAGAGAACTTACCAATAAATGGTTTACTTCTCAAACCT
The DNA here is from genome assembly GCA_001517045.1 of Pseudotsuga menziesii. Lineage (NCBI taxonomy): Eukaryota > Viridiplantae > Streptophyta > Pinopsida > Pinales > Pinaceae > Pseudotsuga > Pseudotsuga menziesii. The sequence continues at coordinate 24,324 of LPNX010316213.1, read as the reverse complement.
TATTTTTCCTGAGTTTTGTTTTTGTTCTTTTATCTTGTACATAAATAAATTGACTTGGCTGTTTATTTTGATTTATTTTATTTTTGTTTTGTTTTAGTTTAGATTTTGATTGATTTCAATAAAAAGGAGGCAAACTCTTGGTTGCATGGAGAGCATCAGAATTCTGGAGTGATTAAAGTTCTTGAGTGTAAGACTGTGTACTATTGTTTTATCTGAAAGAATTTCTTCTACTTTAGCAGTTTTCCCGAATGGCTATGAACACATTGAAGTCCTACTTAATCCTTGTTAAATAAACTAGGATCAAAAGGTCTAGAATACTATTTTGAGGTTCCATCCATCTCACATTTAAAATGTCCTAGGGGGTGACAGCAAAAGGCCCATGGAAAGGAAGCAGGGTAAACATTATATTATATATAAATGGCCCCATGCTAAGAATTGAATGCCAAAAGGCAAATAAGAGTCAAAAACTCCTATGAAAGCAATTTGTATCAAAACAAAGTACTGAACCATATAAGTACTAAATTTCCAAAATTTCTTCTTCGTCCGTGAGCTGAAAGTTGAGTACATCTCTCACACAAAAGGACACTATAGATGGAGGATCTTGAATGAAAATTCAGAAAGAAAGGCATGCAGGAGGACTCATATGTAAAGGACAAAAGTCCAAAAAAGAACAAAAAGTGCAAAATGGCATGGGAATGAGGAACAAAGAAATAATTATGTTTACCATATGTTACTATCCTGTGGCGTCCAAGTTGGAAGCTACCTGAAGATAGAGGTAATAAATGAAACTCATCTTCCCGTCCTCAAAAGAGTTATCTTGACTTGGAAATCTTGTTTTCCTTTCTCCTAAATTGGACTATCATCAATGATTAAAAGTACATATATTTGCCATTTGGGAAATCCAGACATCTGGAAGAATTCAACATGTTTGTTTATTGTTAAACAGTCTGTTACTTAAGGAATAAATTGCCCAAGGATCTAGGTTCACTAGGTAGTCGCCAATTGTTGCAGCTGCAACTATTTTCCCAAATTTTCCAAATTTTGGACCCTCCTCTTAAATTTTATCTTTTCTAGAATTGTTTGGATCCATGAACTCTGTTTTTGTTTTCCCTCTGCTACAAGTTTGGACTGTTTTGAGGTTAACTGTTTTCATGCTTTTTGGAAAATTGCTTATGTCTGAAACTGCTTTGGGTTGTGGAACTTGGAGTTTGGTTTGAAATATTTCCCTTTGATCTGTGATTTCTTTCTTTGTTTGCGGAAGTCTATTTCTCATTTTCACCACTATTTTGGAGGTGAAACAAACTTCATCGCTTCCCAGCTGAAAGTAACATTTTTAGTTTGGTTGTTCAAAGGCCATTTAAACAACACATCAGAGCCATATTTCCTTATGGAGCCTTCGTTGCGGAAGCTGAACGATGAGTGCTCTGCCAGATATTATTGACTTCTTTGATGTCGTGTTGTTATTGTTTTGACTTGTTTTGCATTGTCGGAGGTTGGTCGAAGTTTGAGTCAAGGTTGTTTGATCTTTATGAAGCCACTATTTTGGAAGTGAGACAAGCTTTTTGGACTGTTGCATGACCCTAAGTTTTTTCGAACACTTAACGTTTTCACAATGTTTCTGCACCATAGAGGAAAGTTTATGACTTTGATCGAAGGTTGTAGTCTGATTGTTTTCCACCATTGTGGCTCCTGAGCGAACTAAGTGCCCGCCATATAACTACTCCACCCACCGATGATTTGTCTGGTTTTTGCCGATATGTCTTTTGGCCGTGGGGCCCATATTCTTTTCATGTTCCACCTTTGTAGTTGTGTAATGCACAAATCTCCCAATGTTGATGCCGTTCCATTCGCCGATAGGGAACTTTTTCGTCCAGTGCTTTGGCATTTAGTTCTTCTGACTCCGATAGACTTAATGGTCCTGCGGAACTCATTGTCCATCTGAAACCCGCCATTGTGGCTGTAAGTAAGACTATCTGGTCAATGTTTTAATGGTTGAAGATATCGATAAGGTTTTTCTCGCCGTCTTGTGAGTTTTTAACCCCTGTGTGGGTGGTGATGGTTTTTTATTCTAATTAAGGCTTTTGCGACAAGAGCGTAGTATAGGGCCTCATTTTGATGATCAATTTTGTTGTTTGTGTAGTTTAAGTTTATTGAAAAGATGCAGTCCTAATTAATGATGAATGTTTGTTTAATTGCAGACAGACCCAGAAGATTCTTTAGATTACTGCTGTGAGAAGATGTAGCTAAAGGATAAAGCTGAGGAAAGTTGGATGAAAAGTGATAAGCAGAGTTTGTTCTGAAATCAATGGATCTAAAGAAGGACAAATAAAAGACAAGGTAGAATAGACGGCAACAAAAGGCCATGATTGGAAAGGATCCATCAGTTACCGAGCTGATCCCATTTTATGAAGTACTCATAAGTTGAAATCCAAAATGTAACACATTATATGAATCATGAGTACTCATGAAAAAGACAAAATTGTGAGATTAAACGGTTTTGGGGGAGCCCAAAGGCCAGATGGTTGAGGAAGCCCAAGGGTTTTGTTGTTTTTGTATAAATAGAGGAAATTTAGAGACAATGGGGGATTTTACCCTGGAAAAACTTGTGAGCCATTGTTTGTAAGAGGAACTACTTCGTTTTACAATAAAAAATTTCAAATTTTGCTTGTTGTAGAAGGTGCTGTGTGGAATGTTCGTATGTGATAAAGTGAACAATGTTGAAGGGGAACTATTTCATTTTCAACTGTGTTTCGTTAACTGTGAGAGCATTCTAACTTTCAGAACCTATGTTATCATCTAAATGTTCTCTGGTTTATTCTGTGATAATTTCCACTATGAGTAATGGAGAGTTTAATGATTGATGAGCTATCTTGTCATATATATCTTATTCATGTTTATGTGTTTTGATTCTAAGAACAACTATCTGTGATTTAACTTAACATGTGAACAATATTAAATTACTCATGAATTAATATTTTTCTCTCTAGAGATAGCTTAGTTAGTATGTATTTTATAGTTGTGTAAGATTTATATACGAGAGAGTCTAAGACGAAAGGTAAGAACCTGTGCTTCACATTGTGACCACTCCATGCATCCTTAATCAATCTGCATCTTAGATAGGAACTTGCATATCATACTTAAAGACAAAAAATACAAAATATATATGATGGACTAGGCTGCAACCGGTAAAACCTTTTATTTTTGTTACTAGACCTACGGTACCTATACCACAAACCGGATGGATTCCCTACACCAAACAGTCATGGGCTAGTTGGGAACATTGTCTGGGGAGAATTCCTTGCTGTTGTTGCCTATGATTTTCCAGGCCTCAACAGAACTCTGTTTTACAATGAGGCTCGAAGGCCTATATATTATTCAGAAACAATGGAAACCCTACACATCCAAAAACCTAACCCTAGGAGGTGAAACACCTTAATGTGGGCCCCGTTGGGTAACTTGGTAGATCAATTTCCTAGGGTCGTAACTTTAGCATACTACCTCCGTTTGACGTGCATGATACATCGTTAGAAAGATCTATTTAAGGAATACATCCATAAATGGAAAATATTAAGCCTGAAATGGACTCATACTTGTTCAACCATTTGATGCCAAAAAAACGTCGTTTAGGGCGTCAAAACGGCTCTGGAAGTTTAGGACTCGAAAACTGCCAAAAATAGTAAATTGTGCTACAATTAAAGAAACTAGAAAATTGAAAGAAATAGTGGTGGGGGTTTAAGAGGAATAGGTGGGTGGCCACCAATATCCTCTTGGATCATTCCTCCCCCCTTAGGAAGCAATGGTCCCCATTGCATTGAGTTCCTCCATGAGATGAGGAAACTTCTGTTGAACTTGGTCCCTGGTGAGCCAGTATGAGATTATAGACTATGGGATACCAAAGTGTACCCACACTCGTTCAAAGAAGAGTTTAGTAGTGGCTTTTGTTGTGATATTATTCTTTTAGGCCGCCATTATTTCCATCTTTGAGAATTTGTCAACGACCACAAACACATAGTCATTGCCATGCCTAGTAGAAGGAAGGAATGACATGTAATCCATGGACATGGATTCCCAAGGTTGACTAGGGGTAGGCAATGAAGTATAGAGGCCTTGCTTCTTGATGGATGATTTGGAAATGACACAGGCAATGCAAGATCGGATGTACTTCTCGATTTCCTATCGAAGGTTCGGCCAATAGAAATACTTCTGTAGTACTACCACTATTTTCTAGACCCTGAAATGCCCAGCGACCCGACTGTAGTGGGCTTCCCAAATCATCTTGGCACGCTTGCTTGAAGGAACACAAAGGTGTCCCATGTGACATAGTAATACATCCCGGAGGTGAAATTTTGGAACTTGGTTTCCCTCCAAGAGAATCTGGTATGTGTGGATGAATTTTGGATTGCTCTTGTAGAGAAGCAGCCAATCAGAAGTCTCATGCCCACAAGAGTTGAGCACGGTCGTTATCGCCACGATTGGTGGTCGACTGAGGCAGTATGCAACATTATTGGTGCTTCCCTTCTTGTACTTGATGTTCAAATGAAACTGTTGTAGATATGTGGACTACATTTGATGGTGATCATTCTGTAACTTCCCTTGTGTCTGCATGAACTGTAGGGGTCGATGGTATATGTGGATGATCGTTTCCTTCCCAAAAATGTAATGCTTCCATTGTTGGCAAGCCTGTACAATGGAATAAATCTCTTTGTCATAAGTAGGATATTTGCAGACTGTGTCTGACAGTGTTTCACTGTGATATGCCACTGGATGCCCTTGTTGAGTAAGGACTGCCCCAATAGTATAGTCAGAGGCATCTGTCTTGATCTCAAATGGTTGTTGCAAGTCTAGTAATGTGAGCACTAGGGCACAACAGAGGCGATGTTTCAATTCTACAAATGCCTTCTACTGAGTTTCTGACCAAATTTTTTTTTCTTTTGCTCCTCCCTTGGTGACTTGACTCAAGGGCCAAGTGATATGAGAGAATCCCAACACGAACTTGCGGTAGAAATTAGCAAGGCCCAAAAAAATATGAAGCTCTGTTAGAGTAGTTTGGGCTGGCCAATTCCGAATGAATTGGATCCTGGTTGGATCCACATGTACCCCATAGTCATCAATAATGTATCCCAGATACTAAACTTGGGTCATGCCAAAAGTGCACTTGTCCAAATTGGCACACAACTTGTGCTGCCGCAATGTTTGGAGGACCTGTTGGATGCGGTGGAGGTGCTCTTCCCAAGTCTAGCTGAAGATCAGGATGTCATCCAAGTAAAATACTACAAATGAGTTGGTGAATGGATGCAAGATGTTGTCCATCAGTCTCATGAAGGTTACAAAAGCATTCATTAGTCCAAAAGGCATGACCAACCATTCGAAAAGGCCCTCCTTAGTTTTGAAGGCAGTCTTCCACAAATCAGTCGGCTCGATCGGTACCTGGTGATACCCATACATTAATTAGATGTTACTAAAATATTTTTCCCCTTTAAGCTGGTCCATGAGGTCATCAATTTGTGGGATTGGGTACCTATTCCAAAGAGTGATCTTGTTCAGCGCCCGATAGTTAATACAGAGTCTCCAAGTCCCATTATTTTTCTGTACCAACACGATCGGTCTCCCACAGAGCGATGAACTTGGCCGGATGTGACCCTTCTACAACAGCTCCTGAATTTGCCTCTTGATTTCATCATTCTCTAGAACAAAGCGGCGATAGATCGGTTCATTGGGTAGTGGCGCACCTGGGTTCAGATCGATGGGGTGCTTGACTTGAAAGTGGAGAGGCACCCCAGTGGGTGAGGTGAATATGTCTCGGTACTCCTCCTTGACCTTGTCCATTTGTTCTTGTCATGCAAAGGGGCCCTGCCTGGATGTTGTGGCCATGATATTCTTCTTTCCCTGAGGGCAGATCATCAAGAAAACAAACTTCCCGGTTTTGGAAATGAGCTTACTACATTGTTTTTCAATAACCAAAGAGATAGAGGTAGGGGGTGGTACCTTTGGTATCCTGTACAAATTATTTCCCAACGTAATAATAATAGCACGAGGCCTGAACTCATACATAGCATGTCGCTTCAATAAGTATGGTTGACCTAATAATACATCACAAACATCAAGAGGATCAATATCACATAATACCTCATCGGTGAAGGGCTTGATGCTGTAGGGAAGGCGACACTGTTGGCTGACGCAAAGATCTCGTCCTTAGTGAAGCCACCCGATGGTGTATGGCTGTGGCTGTCCTATGGTCGGCAAACCCAACCACTTCATGACCTATGCTGAAATCAGGTTCTTTTGGCTCCCACTGTCGAAGATGAACTGTAGCAGGGAACCCTTTACCCACATATGGGAGTGGAAAAGGTGCTCCTCCTCCTCTGAATCTTCTAGTTCTTCCTTTTGGATCTTCGTGGTGGAAACGGTGGCGTTGGGCTCTGCATCAATAATCGTCGTCCCTCTGTTATTCCCCTTATTGGGTTCAAATTTAGTGTCAGAGTATGCATTTGATTCAGAATCCTTTATCTCAGCCACCAGTGACTGCTTAGCCCGACACTCACTTGTGTTGTGAGTGGGGCTCTTATGGAACTTGCACCACTTTCCCGCTTCCTTCTTTGGCTTTGCAATGTTTCTCTTTGCTTGTGGATTTGGAAATTTTTCTTGAGTCACCATGCCTTGGCTATGTCCTTGGTTCTGTGGTTAGGGGGCACCTTTCCCTTGCTTCTGATTCACATATCCAAAGTCTCGCTTTTTCTTTTTGAATTTTTGCTCAATTTTGGCAGCATACCGATATACCGTACCAAGTGAGGAGATGTCAAGGAACTCCATTTCCTCCTAAATGTATCTATGCAGACAACTATAGTACTTTAGCACCAAATGTTTCTCTGAATATTTGATACCCAACTTGGTGTGCAGGGTATGGAATAGATTCGTCAGCTCATGCACATCTTGATCTCTTTGCTGCCACAGTGTAGTCTATTGGATGTACTTGTCCTCATAGCTCCCCACCGGATAATAATGCCCCTTTATGGCATCTCAGAAAGAATTCCAAGTGGGTATGGCTAAGAATGGAGAGGGTTGCTCCTCATCCTTTCTCTCACAGTAGGTTTCCCACTAGTCCTTAACATGGGGGGTGGCTTTGAGTAGAGAAAAAGTAATTTTTTCTTGGTTAGAAAAGTCATGAACTGAGAAATATCCTTCTAATAGATTCAACCATTTATCTACAGCATATGCATCTATTCGACCATCAAATATGGGAATGTTGAAGTTTACTTGTACCTTAAAAGGGGTTGCACCTCCAGAGTGGCTGCTAGATGCAGATGCGTTGCCAGTGGGAAGTCGTTGAAGGATCTGAGCAAAGTGATCCATTATCGCATTCCTTTGTTTTTCAAGGGCCTCCTCGAGCAACATTTTGATAGGATCTTCTATTCCCTCATCTTTCTTTTCATCCCCCATGGGTGGCCATTGGGATTTGCGAGGCCGATCTTGCAAAGGTTCAACCAGATTGAGCCCTAACTCTTTAGACCCCACCCTCGTTGGGGACATGCAAAGAAGGATAGAGAAAAAGCAGATTGATCTGATACCACTGATCTGGATTTATACAGGAATGCAACAGAATACACAAATAACCATAGAAACAAATATGCAGTGGAAATAACACTTCATTTAATTAATCAATATCTGAAACTTGTTTACATACGGAATGGAAATAAACTAGGTAGAGTGTTGGTAGCTTATCTCTGAGAAGAGATGTGGCAGCTGCATGCCTCTGAACTCTGTGTTACAATGAGGCTCGAAGGCCTATATATTATTGATAAACAATGGAAACCCTACACATCAAAAAACATAACCCTAGTAGGTGAAACGCCTTAATGTGGGCCCCATTGGGTAACTTGGTACATCAATTTCCCGGGGTCGTAACTTTAGCATACTACCTTCGTTTGACGTGCATGATACATTGTTAGAAAGATCTGTTTAAGGACTACATCCATAAATGAAAAATATCATGTCCAAAATGGACTCATATTTGCTCGACCATTTGATGCCAAAAAAACGTTGTTTAGGGCCTCAAAACGACTACGGAAGTTTAGGACCTGAAAACTGCCAAACATAGTAAATTGTGCTACAAATAAGGAAACTGGAAAACTGAAAGAAACAGTGGTGGGGATTAAAGAGGAATACATGGGTGGCCACCAATATCCTCCTGGATCAACACTTGCAGGAAAAAGTCATTGGATCACTGGTAGAAGAGGAAGTTGTTTCACTTCTGATTTAGAAGAATCGGGCTGAAACATTGGGTAATAAGGTATGGATGCAATCTTTCCAAGACTTTGTCCATTTAGATTTTGATGAGGAGAAGGAAACAGAAGAGGAAATAATTCAAGGTCTAATAGAAGAACTCCCACTGATGAAAATTGAAGTAAATAAATGGAAAAGTGAGGTAGATAGATATCGAAAAGGAATGATCCTTCTTGTTCATCATAGGAACACTATCGATGAATTGAGGGAAAGATGGGAAGAAGAGCTAATATTCTAGAAGTTCCTTTGGGAAGAAGTATAGAAAGAGTTGAAGGAGTTGAAGAAATTAAAGTCCATGCAAAAGGAGAAAGACCAACTATACATTCTCTCCTGAGAATTAATGAGCTATAGAGCTCCAACTCCCTCTTATCTTGTATTTTTATATGAACAGTTCACTTGGTTTAAGATAAAGGAACTAAAAGAAGGGAGACCTTACGAAGTAGCATCTTTTGACCAGTTTTTGGAAACTTTTATGAAAATTAGCTTCATTGAGCATAATATTCTATGTGAGATTTATTTACATGAAATGTCTTGCCCCATGGACTGATATTCGAATCCTGCTCCTCACGTAGGTGATGTCCAACTGAGTGATTTTTCTTCTTTTCTTAGTAACCATGTGTAATGGGAGGATTCATTTCAGACATTTTCTCATAATGAGGCTCACTCTAAACTTTGGATTCAGTGTGAACCTCAATCCCCTAGCCTTGTTCGTAATCATCAAGAATAGAGGCTTAAATATCCCATCCAGACTCAGCAGTTGGTCGAGTTTCAAGAACAATTCATCTCCACTTGTGTTAGCCAGATTTCCATGCAGCAACGTTTGGGTTTGGAGGGTAGTAAGCATAGGTTGCAGGATTCCCCTTCATCGATTAAGAAAAGGTACCCTTATTACTTCAAGAATTTTAAACATGCTCTCCCAAGGGTTGAAGGGTATGTCGACTTGTTGTGCCCCTGCTCAACAACCTTTTAAAATCATTATTTCATCAAACAAAATTCCATTTTGTTTGATGAAATGTTTAAATTTTAAAAGGGATAAGTTCGGCTACTGAAAGGAAGATTTTTCCTTGGCTACTGATTGATTGAAGTTCAACATTTATGAACAACCTTTGCAAATTACATTAGATCAATGAAATCGCTGCCTTTGAATTACTGGTCTGGATGAACTTTGACTAGGAAGATTGATTTATGAGTATTCATGGTTTTTATGCTCGCTGTTGTCTATCCTAGGTTTGCATGTTCCTATGAATAATAGACATTGGTTTAGTCGATTTCATTTTTATAAATATTAATGAGGTTGTTTAACATAGTGTTCATGCCATGTAGAGCGATGGTGATTAAAATATTAAGCTTTGGGATTATGTTTAAGCTTGGACACATGATTTACATTGCCACATCCTAAGGCTCGTTAACCATGGGCTACGTTAATATTGACTTGCATTTGACAATATGTAAAGGGTCTAGTTGTAAACTATATGGTTTATCATTGTTCACCACCTTTGATGAATGGATCGAACATAAGGTAGAGGTCGCGTATATTATGGTTGTATTGGAAGTGATTCATGGCACGAGTCACGTTTATCACCATTTCAGAGTGTTATTATGACACTCATTCTTAACTTGTCCTCCACGTACATACTTCCTGTCATGGCTGTCCACCATTGAAGCACCTGTAACTACGTACACTTCACGCTCTCTGGTCATTTAATGCAGGCTAGATGGGGTTAACATCAGTCTTACGGGGTTTCGACCGTCATTTACGATTATCACTCTGAGTAGTGATGGCTCCGATCATGTCGAACCCGCAAGGGTTTCGCCTGTATTTACTCATGGCTTATCCTTTGCATTGTTTACTACTAATGAGTCTCGGTTCCAAACGCTCACGACCTGGCTTTCTGTCTTTGGTCCAGTGGTGGCATGTATTCTGTGCATGGTGCCGCGTTTATAAACAGTCAGTAATGGCCCCTGTTGTGAGAGTCTAACCCTGTGAGTTAACCCTGTTGAATTCGAACCCTGGGCTTTTGCAAAAGGTCAAAGATGTCGGGTGGCTGCCATTCCTTGAGAAGTTCTCTGATTCCAATCCAGAAGTCACCAGAGTATTCGCATTGTCCCTGGTAAATTATCAAGCTGAAGTTGGAGATTTGTGTTTTCGAGTTGATGAGAGGTCGGTTGCGAAAGCAACAGGTCTCTCTCTGTCCGGGCAAAAGTGGTTCAAGTATCAGAGGATGGAGATTACGGAATGGAGAAGTTTGCTGAAAAACACGACGCAAGATGTGTCCTTTCGAACAGGGATTGCACGTAAGTATTTCTCAAAGGATTGGCGCCCTGTGCTCGATTTAATTCATCGTTATTTAACTTGCGAAGGTAGGTTGTCTTCGGCCTATGTGTATCACCTTCGTTTGATGGCTGCTTTCATAGGATTTCCTATAAATCTCCCTTACTATCTTCTTCACAGTCTGTTTAAAATGTCAAACGCCATTAAGAAGGGACGAAAACATGTAAGTCATAGTTTGTTTCATCATGAGTTAGTGCGTATGTTAATAGAGAATGAATTAATGAAATTTGGTCGCTCATGGGAGCAATTCATAGAGGCAAATGGTTTCTCAGGGTTCTGTCATTGTATGTTTGATAACCCCGACGACTGTGGTAAGCACAGGGTTTTGGGTTCAGCTTCGTCGAATAAACCCACAGCAAACCCTAGTCCTAAGAATGTGGAACCCTCTCAAGTACCAGTGGTTAATCCGGATAGTGTTTATTCTGCTTCTTTACGGCCTAGTCGTGGTAAAAAAGGTTCAGGTTTGTCGCCTGTCATGCCATCAAACAATAGTGACAAAGTTGGTAGTCGCTAGGGAAATTTACCCATGTCTAAGTTAAGTAGAAGACTGACTCGGAGTATGGTCAAGCCCAGAACCATGAAAAGACCTGTGAATGATAAAATCCCTGTTGAAACAGTTGTAATCGACGATGAGGAGATGACAGTCCCTTCCCCTGTGAACGATGATGTATTTCGTCATGATTTGATGACCGATCCAGTTGGGCAAAGTCATCCTGTGACTGCTGAGGAGATTTATGAAAATCCCTCCTTATCTGTAGAAGTTCAGCCAATTCGACCCAATGTTGATGTCACGCCCGAGTGTGAAAGTCCACCAGCAGTGGACAAGAAGATCCCGGAGGTCCCTGTTGATTATATGACTGATTCAGTCGTCAATGAAAAGTATGTGAAAACGACTTCAGCTTTTTCACGTGGAATTGGGGAAATCATTCACCCCATGTTTGTTAATTTCCTGCTAGATAAAGTTCACAGGATGGAAGAAAAAATGAATGGAATAGTGGCGAATAGAGACCTGCTGAGAATTGACAATCAAGGTTTGAAGGAAAAGGTCGTTGCAAGCGATCGGCATCTCTTGCGATTAAGAAATCATAAAAATAAACTTATAAGACGTGTTCTTAAGTTGCAGAATGAGAATGAAAGAAACGAAGAAAAATTGCGCGAGCTTAATGCTCAGATTGCCTTGATATAGTTTAAAGCACCTTCACCAAGCCAGTCTAGTGGAGTAAATATTCAAGTTTTCAATGCCCCGGTTAATCTATAGTATATGCTGATATGTTTTTTTGTGGATGAGATTCAGGTATTTCATGATCTCAAGATTATTTATTGACGATTCTATTTGATATTATTTTCATCATATTCTGATTATAATTCTTGCTTATTGCAGGTAGTAATGAGAAGATCTTTTGCCCTGATTTTGAGGATGTCAGTTATTTTTGTGATCCCTGTATTCCTGGAGGCAAATCAATGATTGGAGGAATGGTTTTATAGGTGCCTATGTTCTGTTTACGATCCTATATGCTAGATGAACGATTATGCGTTTAAGGAAAAACGACATGTTCCACTTGTCGTTTTTCTTTGACATTAGTTAGGGATCGTAATATTCATTCTTGGTCTTTAATGTTGCTATTATGGGAAAATGAAAATGTATTTAAAAGACTGATAGTGAACATATGAGAGGGTCGATACTTCGGGGATGCAAATACTGAACTGCTGGTTCGTACTGTTTGGGCTGCTAGGAAGTTATCTGTCAGTTGTCACAATGTCCTGGGCTGGTGATGTTTGAATCACATTTACAGTTTTAAAACTTATATGTGGTATATAATATCTTTCAGTTTTTGGCATTTGATTTTCCTATATTACTATGTTTATTTTAATCTCCTTTGATGGATTGTGCAAAGATAATCTATTAGGTATCGACTGTTCTTGTTTTTAGCTATGCTGGTATAACATATTCTGTAGTTAATAATCGATATTATTGTTACATTATATGGAATGATGCTTGTATGAATTTGCAACGGTTGAATTTCTTTAAAATTTGCAAATGTTTATATACAGTGCATTTATCAGTATTAGTCGATAACAAGTTTTAATTAATTTTTGCTACTGATCAGGATAGGTATTAGATTAGAATTATACTCTATTCAGTTTTTATCTTTATATTATCTAAAAAACCCTGTGGAGTCAGATCTTTTTCATTAATTATTTTCAGTTTGTCATTTTATGTAATTACTGTACATCTGTACATAAATATAACATGACTTTGTAAGTATATGAATCCTGTATAGATTTAGGTCTTATTTATGTATTCAGAGTTAATGGTTTTGGGTAATTTAACCTAACAGTTTTTAGTTCTTGTAATACATAACTTAGGTTAACTTTTGTAATTATAAGAATAGGATCGACACTAATTATCAGTAGCATTAGTCGTAAGAATTAGTCTTCTAGGATCTCTGGCCAACAGATCCTTTAAACCTGTTGGGAGCGGCTATTCCAAATAGCTTGGAGCCTGTTCTAAGGGTCCCGGACTGGGTCGTTTCCCCTGTTGCGGGCTTATTCAAATACGCCCATCAACAATGGTGCTAGAAGGAGGGCCAGTGTAAAATGGCTGATGACATCAACCCTGTTAACAAAACTAATCAGCCAACTACCCCTCAATTACAATCAGGTACTCAACCACGCACTCGCCTCTCATCACGAGTGAATGAAACCCCAGTGAGCGACTCTGTTCGAAATCTGATCTCTCAATTCAACTCTCCTGTTCCTGAACAAATCGACCAGTATGAACAAGCCATAAACGAATCCCAAAGAATATTAACAAGGGCTTATTTGAATCTCACTGGACGCCTGCCCATTGAATTACCCCTTCCACAGATTACTAGGCCTCGCACTCATCACCCTGAACCTGTCTTGGAAGAACAAGGGCCATCTGTAATAGTTATTAATCAGCCTTCATCTTCTGTAGGACCATCTATTTCAGGAGGATCCGGTCGACCACCATCACCACCTCCTTCATCTAGTATTCCTCAAAAACCACCCTCACCACCTCCGAGTCCTAGGAACATGGCAGCTGCCAATCCGCCTAACCCTATGCCTTGGATGGCCCAGGATGTTGTTGCTGTCCCTGGTGTCCAGCATCCTTGGCCTAAACACCCTAAGAAGCTTCTGCCTAAGTTCAACCCTGAGTCGAAGGAGCCAGTTGAAGATCACGTCAAGAAGTTTATGCTGGCAGTCCGGCTCCTAGACGTTTAACATGAAGATGTCGTATGCCGACTGTTCCCCTACACGTTTGAAGGAAAGGCTTCAACATGGTATTTTTCCTTGACAGCTGGATCCATCACCAGCTGGAATGAATTTGATATCGCATTTATAAACAAGTTTGGAGATGACAAGTCTCCGGCGGTCTTAGTGTCAGAACTGTCTAAAATTCGCATAGAACCTAAAGAAAAGGTTAAAGAATTTAACCAACGCTTTCTGACCTTAAGGAATAGAATTCCCGCCACTTCAAGGCCCATTGAGGATGTAACGATTGAATTTTACACTTCGGCCTTACCTGGAAAAATAGCCATGTTCGTCCGGCAAAAGGCCAAACTTACTTTAGCTGAAAATTTCGAAGAAGCAATTAAGGTTGAAAAGGATGTGTTTTCCACAAAGGCGAATTCCGGAGTAAATACCGAGTCAGCATCTTCTTCTCGTAAGAAGATCGACAGTCCTGCCAAAACTACAACTGGTTCTGACAAAAGAAGTCCAGATGCTTTAGATTTGGATAGTCTTCAACGAGTCATCAAAAACTTTCTAATGAGATCATCGATTTAAAAAAAGGCACTTCTGATAATACCCCAAATAAAGAACCACCTAGACAGTTATTTAGAAGACCTTTTCAGAATCCACCTGTAAAACAAAATTCACCCTCTGAAGCTAATAACATTGAGGAAATTAACAGGTTTATCAAAGCAATAGTTTCAGATCTGGAAACAACTACTGAAACTGAAACTCAGTCTTCAGGACAGAGTTCTCAAGATAAACAAGACACCAATGATAACAGTGATAATAAACCACCCAATGTCATCAGTCATTTTTGGGACACCTCAGAATTAACTGATGACGAAGATGTGGCTGTTGTCAATGTGAATCAGCATCAGCATAACACCAGGAGTAAAAAAGATCAGCCTTCAACTGAACCGGCCACAACTGTTCCAGATAATAGCTCAGCTGCTAAAGACAAAGATCAGCCTGTGATTAGTAAATCTCCACCTTCCCTTGAGTTAGAATATGATTTGATTGAAGACTTAAAGAAGAGCAGGGCTAATATTTCACTATATGAACTCATAAAAATACCTATAATTCGTGAGAAAATGGTACAAGGGGTTTCCCCAATTAAAAATGGTAAGAATCCTTCCAATCAGAATAGTGCTGTTAGCAATAAAGATAATTCCCAAAAGTCTTCAGTCAATGCATCATCAATAGGAAAAAAATCTGATTCTTCAACTCCACCCTTTTTTACTTTCGTTTGAAATATTTAATCGCAAAGTACATAACTGTATGATTGACTCAGGGGCATCCAAAAATGTTATGCCTTACTCGGTGTGTAAAAGGCTTAATGCTGTTCCCCAGCCTTGCGATACTAGTATTGTACAGCTAGATCGTTCAAACGTTAAGGTAATAGGTAAGCTGAAGGAAGTGTTGATAAGGCTAGCTTCCAATCCACAAGTACATTTTGTTATCGATATTATTGTTGCTGATATACCAGAAGCATATGATTTATTTCTGAGCAGGGATTGGTCGCAGAAACTCGATGGATATTTCGCGACAGACTGGTCACACTTATGGATACCTTATAAGGGTCAGCCGAACAAAATCAGAATCGATAGAGAACGGTATATGAAGCATACCGTCACAGAGATTGATGATTCAAATGAACCTGTTCTGTTTACCGATACCATATTGGGTAACTATATGGCTGACTCATTCTTTGGCAATTTAGAGGCTGAAATTTCAGAAATTTCTGATTTAAATCAGCAGTCTGAAATATGTCATTTTACACAAGTGCCAGCTGAAATCTCAGTCCCGGATACATCACATTTAGATCTCAATGACGGTTTGTGGTCTCTTTACTTTGACGGTTCCAAGTCAAAAGAAGGAGCTGGTGCAGGATGTTTGCTGATTGACCCTTGTGGAAAAAGGTATTTCATTGCTTGCAGATTGGAGTTTGACTGCACAAACAATATCGCTGAGTATGAAGCCCTCATTCAAGGGCTGCAGAAAGCGATCGATTTGGGAGCCAAAGCCTTGGTAGTCTTATGGGATTCCGAAATTATTGTTCGTCAGGTACGTAATACAATACACTACATAGCAGGACACTTGAGAAACTATCAAACTGAGGTATGGAATTTGCTGTTGGCATTTGAAGCATTTAATATAAGTTCCATTCCTCGCTATTTAAATCAGGAAGCTGATATTTTGGCTAATGTAGCTTCAAGATTGATTCCCTCGGAAGGAATTCTTACTGATGCTTTCTCGGTTGAATTGCTATTCAGGCCTTCTATTCCTGACAACATTACAAATTGGAGAGTCTTTGATGACGACCAGCAATTAATCGACTTCCTGACTCTTAAGGATACCTTCAAGGATGCAGTCTGTGATGAAAGGACTCACGATGAGGATCTGCATAATTTTACAGTAGTCCCCAAGCCTTGTTCAGTTCAAGAGTCCCTTGATCAGGTTAGTCCTCTTCCCAGGTCAGTAATCAAGCTTGAGAAATTTTACGACTTAAGGGACAAATTCAAAGCTGCAAAAAATAGTAAAACTAATAGCTCCATCATGCGATCTGATATTGTTAATCTAGGAACTGAGCAAAACCCTCAATGTGTAAATTTGGGCAGCACATGTATTGCTCAAGAACGAACAGCCTTTATTAAACTCTTTAGGGAATTCAAAGACATATTCGCATGGACCTATGATGACTTGAAAACATTTGACCCTAATATCATGCAACATGTCATTCCTATGAAACCAGAGGCTAAGCCTTTTCAACAAAAATTGAGAAAGATGCATCCCAGCCTAGAACCAGGTGTCAAGAAGGAGCTAAATAAATTCCTTGCCGCTAGGATAATTTTCCCTGTTCGGCATGCCCAATGGGTAGCAAATCTAGTACCTGTAAGGAAGAAAAACGGTGATATTAGATTGTGTGTCGACTTCTGAAACCTGAACAAGGTTTCTGATAAGGACAATTATCCCGTTCCTACAATGGAGAAAATCCTACAACAGGTCTCCGGATCTGAGATGTTTTCGCTATTGGACGGCTTTTCAGGATACAACCAAGTGTTGGTATCCAAAGCTGACCAATTGAAAACAACTTTTAGGACACCTTGGGGAACCTACGCTTACAGAAAGATGCCTTTTGGTCTCATAAATGCTGGTGCAACATTCCAGAGAGTGATGGATATCGCTTTCAGAGGGATGATTGGTAAGTTTGTTGTGATTTATCTTGATGATGTTACTGTCTTTTCTAAAGATAGGACTGATCATTTAACCCATCTCAGGCGAGTGTTCGAGCGCTGCAGGGAGTACGGGATTTCGCTAAACCCTAAGAAATCTATCTTTTCAGTCACTAAAGGTAAGTTGCTGGGTTTTGTTGTGTCTAAACAGGGCATTAATATTGACCCGGAACGTACTCATGCCATATCTCAGATTCCGATGCCTCACTCGAAAAATTCTATGCAGTCCTTTCTTGGAAAAATGAATTTTGTTTCTAGATTCATTCCTGGCTACACAGAAATTGTTAGGCCATTACAGAAGATGATTAGAAAAGATGCTGAGTTTAAATGGAACGCTGATGAAAAACAATCTTTTCATGACATTTTAAAAGCTATCGCTGAAGCCCCCACTCTCACTAGCCCAGATTTTTCAAAACCATTCATTTTATATACTTTTGCTTCTGATTTGTCTTATGCTGCTGTGCTGACACAGAAAAATCGTGAAAATAATGAGGCTCCTATTGCTTTTACGAGTTCTGGTCTAAACGGTGCAGAACTGAATTACCCGGAAGTGGACAAGCAAGCTTTTGCTGTTTTCAAATCTGTTAAACATTTCAGGCCTTACTTACTGAAGTCACACACCAAAGTAGTTGTACCATATTCTGCAGTCAGAAACCTGCTGGTGCAGAAGGATCTTGGTGAGAAACGAGCACATTGGGTCACCGCACTTCAGGAATATGACCTGGAAATAAAACCACTAAAGATTGTCCGGGGACAGGGTCTCTATAAGCTAGCAGCTGGCCACGCAAATAGTGCTGAATCAGATCTGCATTTCTTCAGCGACCTCTCTTTGTTTGAAAGGGAAGTTTTTCCGATATCTATTCCTCCTGATTCTTGGTATGAGGATATTAAGTTCTTTTTATTACATGGGATTGCTCCTGAACATCTAGACCCACGTCATAAAAGGGATTTAAGACTGAAATCTATACCTTATCAGCTCATTGATAATATATTGTTTAGAAAGAATTTTGAAGGGGTATTTCTTCGTTGCCTAGAAAAGGATGAGGTTGATAACGTGTTATCTAAATTGCATGCAGGTCCAGCAGGAGGACATTTCAGCGGTGAAACTACTGCCCATAAAATACTTAAAGCAGGGTACTACTGGCCCACATTATTTAAAGATGCATATGCATTCGTCAGGAAGTGTTAGGAGTGCCAAAGGACAGGAGGCAGGCTAAAAAAGGCAGCATTACCCCTCCAACTTGTTATTATCGAGGTCCCATTTCAGCAATGGGGTCTGGATATCGTTGGCCCAATCTCTCCAGCCTCTTCGCAGCAGCATAAATTTATCCTCACAGCTACGGACTACTTCACTCGATGGGTTGAAGCCATCCCATTACGAATAGTCAATTCAGATCAGGTGATAGCTTTCCTTGATTCCTTCATCATCACTAGATTCGGTATGCCTGAGTCTTTAATATTTGATAATGCTACTTATTTTTCTTCTGTTAAATTGACTGAGTACGCATTAGAAAAAGGAATAAAGTTAAAGTATTCTTCTAACTATTACCCCCAAGGTAACGGGCTAGCAGAATCGTCAAATAAAAATTTGATCAAGATCCTTAAACGTACGGTGGCTAACCATCACAGAGATTGGCATACTGCTCTGTCAAGCGCTTTGTGGGCTGACAGGGTAACCCCGAAAGCTGCTATAGGAAATTCTCCATTTTTCCTAGTATATGGAAAGGAGGCCATTCTACCCCCTCATCTATTACTGCCTTCTTTACAAATTGCTCAATCAGTATAGGAAATACCCTGTTTTTCCATGGAGTATCGAATTAATACGTTACAGAAACTCGAAGAAGATAGGGAAATGGCTAGGAAAAAATTTGACAAACATCAGCAGACTGTCAAACGTTGGTTTGACCTTAAGAAATCAGTCAATCGAGAGCTAGAGGTGGGTGATCTTGTTTTGAGATGGGATAAGGAACATGAAGATAAGGGAAAACATACAAAGTTTCAGCGCTTGTGGCTAGGACCATTCATTATTACAGAAAAGCTTGGTCACAACACTTTCAGGCTGCAAACGCTGGAAGGTGAGATTGATGACCTTCCAGTGAATGGTCACCTAATCAAAAGATACTTCTGTTGATCCTCCTCAAGGGATCATCTTGTATATATCACTGGTGTGGTGTGCTTGTTTGAATAATTTTATTTGTTCTTGATCTGTGTGTATTTTCTTTTTATTTGTTTTTGTTTTTGTGACCTGAACCTGATACGTTCACCAAATCCCAGAACTGATGACTAAAATTCAATTTCTGAAATTTACCTAAAAATCATGCACAGAGGCATTATTTTTCTGAAAACTGTCATTCTGTTTTACTCTCCAAACAGAGAAGAAAATTCCATTTTTCTGGATATTACCAGTAAATTTTAACACATGTTAATTCCTTATATCAGTTTCTGCAAAGTTCTGTCTGAGGAGATTAGAGTAGTGTTTGGTAAGGTCATCTATTAAATCTGCTACGCCATCCCTTCTCGTAAAGAGGAGCAGACTCGCCTCCCTTCCTACTAAGATAATCTCTCTTGGGATTAATTTTAATTACGTTCTGGACAAAGATAGACTTGAACAGTAGAAAACATGTCTGAAGGAGGGAAGGTCTCATCACGAGCCGGTCTGTTTAGGATCATAAGCTTACATACAGTAGCATTGTCGTCTCCGGTTACCAAGCCTGGGCAATGACCCTTAGACACAAAACTCTGAGGGGTGAAAGGTCTCATCACGAGCCGGTTCATTCTACTGGCATGTAGGCTGGTGACTGACATGATTACTTTCGGGTTATCAAGCCTGAATCATGGCCTTCGTGACTAATGAAACAAATCAAAAGAAAAACAGAAAGTGAATGGTAACAATTTATCTTGCCCAGAATTGTAAACTTTTCCCTAGCAGGTTGGATACTGGCAGTTTGTGGGTTCTAAAGCAACCCTGTCGAGGCTATGATCACCTGCTGGCAGCAGGGCTATGCTTGTGGTATTGTGATTTTACCTTTTAAGACTGAACCATTCGCTGTTCTACTTTTAAGGACTGATTTTTTGTCAAAAATCTGAAGTTTGTCAAATAAATAATTGAAACTGTCATCCGCTGGTAATGTTTAGAACTATGAAATTTTTGAATCTGGTTGAGATGTTAAGGCAGTATTATCTGTGCAATGAATCATGTTTAGAAGTTTAATTCCTTTTCTTGCATGATTTTAGGTAAATGAAAAGAGATAGCTGTTTCATCCAGCAAGTCGCCATCTGTTGTGCCCCTGCTCAACAGCCTTTTAAAATCATTATTTCATCAAACAAAATTCCATTTTGTTTGATGAAATGTTTAAATTTTAAAAGGGATAAGTTTGGCTACTGAAAGGAATATTTTTCCTTGGCTACTGATTGATTGAAGTTCAACATTTATGAACAACCTTTGCAAATTACATTAGATCAATGAAATCGCTGCCTTTGAATTACTGGTTTGGATGAACTTTGACTAGGAAGATTGATTTATGAGTATTCATGGTTTTTATGCTCGCTGTTGTCTATCCTAGGTTTGCATGTTCCTATGAATAATAGACATTGGTTTAGTCGATTTCATTTTTATAAATATTAATGAGGTTGTTTAACATAGTGTTCATGCCATGTAGAGCAATGGTGATTAAAATCTTAAGCTTTGGGATTATGTTTAAGCTTGGACACATGATTTACATTGCCACATCCTAAGGCTCGTTAACCATGGGCTACGTTAATATTGACTTGCATTTGACAATATGTAAAGGGTCCAGTTGTAAACTATATGGTTTATCATTGTTCGCCACCTTTGATGAATGGATCGAACATAAGGTTGAGGTCGCGTATATTATGGTTGTATTGGAAGTGATTCATGGCACGAGTCACATTTATCACCATTTCAGAGTGTTATTATGACACTCATTCTTAACTTGTCCTCCGCGTACATACTTCCTGTCGTGGCTGTCCACCATTGAAGCACCTGTAACTACGTACACTTCACGCTCTCTGGTCATTTAATGCAGGCTAGATGGGGTTAACATCAGTCTTACGGGGTTTCGACCGTCATTTACGATTATCACTCCGAGTAGTGATGGCTCCGATCATGTCGAACCCGCAAGGGTTTCGCCTGTATTTACTCATGGCTTATCCTTTGCATTGTTTACTACTGATGAGTCTCGGTTCCAAACGCTCACGACCTGGCTTTCTGTCTTCGGTCCAGTGGTGGCATGTATTCTGTGCATGGTGCCGCGTTTATAAACAGTCAGTAATGGCCGCTGTTGTGAGAGTCGAACCCTGTGAGTTAACCCTGTTGAATTCGAACCCTGGGCTTTTGCAAAAGGTCAAAGATGTCGGGTGGCTGCCATTCCTTGAGAAGTTTTCTGATTCCAATCCAGAAGTCACCATAGTATTTGCATTGTCCCTGGTAAATTATCAAGCTGAAGTTGGAGATTTGTGTTTTCGAGTTGATGAGAGGTCAGTTGCGAAAGCAACAGGTCTCTCTCTGTCCGGGCAAAAGTGGTTCAAGTATCAGAGGATGGAGATTACAGAATGGAGAAGTTTGCTGAAAAACCCGACGCAAGATGTGTCCTTTCAAACAGGGATTGCACGTAAGTATTTCTCGAAGGATTGGCGCCCTGTGCTTGATTTAATTCATCGTTATTTAACTTGCGAATGTAGGTTGTCTTCGGCCTATGTGTATCACCTTTGTTTGATGGCTGCTTTCATAGGATTTCCTATCAATCTCCCTTACTATCTTCTTCACAGTCTGTTTAAAATGTCAAACGCCATTAAGAAGGGACCAAAACATGTAAGTCACAGTTTGTTTCATCACGGGTTAGTGCGTATGTTAATAGAGAATGAATTAATGAAATCTGGTCGCTCATGGGAGCAATTCATAGAGGCAAATGGTTTCTCAGGGTTCTGTCATTGTATGTTTGATAACCCCGACGACTGTGGTAAGCACAGGGTTTTGGGTTCAGCTTCATCGAATAAACCCACAGCAAACCCTAGTCCTAAGAATGTGGAACCCTCTCAAGTACTAGTGGTTAATCCGGATAGTGTTTATTCTGCTTCTTTACAGCCTAGTCGTGGTAAAAAAGGTTCAGGTTTGTTGCCTGTCACGCCATCAAACAATAGTGACAAAGTTGGTAGTCGCCGAGGAAATTTACCCATGTCTAAGTTAAGTAGAAGACTGACTCAGAGTATGGTCAAGGCCAGAACCATGAAAAGGCCTGTGAATGATAAAATCCCTGTTGAAACAGTTGTAATCGACGATGAGGAGATTACAGTCCCTTCCCCTGTGAACGATGATGTATTTCGTCATGATTTGATGACCGATCCAGTTGGGCAAAGTCATCCTATGACTGCTGAGGAGATTTCTGAAAATCCCTCCTTATCTATAGAAGTTCAGCCGATTCGGCCCAATGTTGATGTCACGCCCGAGTGTGAAAGTCCACCAGCAGTGGACAAGAAGATCCCGGAGGTCCCTGTTGATTATATGACTGATTCAGTCGTCAATGAAAAGTCTGTGAAAATGACTTCAGCTTTTTCACGTGGAATCGGGGAAATCATTCACCCCATGTTTGTTAATTTCTTGCTAGATAAAGTTCACAGGATGGAAGAAAAAATGGATGAAATAGTGGCGAATAGAGACCTGCTGAGAATTGACAATCAAGGTTTGAAGGAAAAGGTCGTTGCAAGCGATCAGCATCTCTTGCGATTAAGAAATCATAAAAATAAACTTATAAGACGTGTTCTTAAGTTGCAGAATGAGAATGAAAGAAACGAAGAAAAATTGCGCGAGCTTAATGCTCAGATTGCCTTGATATAGTTTAAAGCACCTTCACCAAGCCAGTCTAGTGGAGTAAATATTCAAGTTTTCAATGCCCCAGTTAATCTATAGTATATGCAGATATGTTGTTTTGTAGATGAGATTCAGGTATTTCATGATCTCAAGATTATTTATTGACGATTCTATTTGATATTATTTTCATCATATTCTGATTATAATTCTTGCTTATCGCAGGTAGTAATGAGAAGATCTTTTGCCCTGATTTTGAGGATGTCAGTTATTTTTGTGATCCCTGTATTCCTGGAGGCAAATCGATGATTGGAGGAATGGTTTTACAGGTGCCTATTTTCTGTTTACGATCCTATATGCTAGATGAACGATTATGCGTTTAAGGAAAAACGACATGTTCCACTTGTCGTTTTTCTTTGACATTATTTAGGGATCGTAATATTCATTCTTGGTCTTTAATGTTGCTATTATGGGAAAATGAAAATGTATTTAAAAGACTGATAGTGAACATATGAGAGGGTCGATACTTTGGGGATGCAAATACTGAACTTGTAGAAATTCAGGCCTGCAGTAGATTAATTTCACTCACAGCAATTAACAATTGATCATGCAAAATTATCAACAATGGAGACTGAATATGGAGCTGTAACACAAAATTATATTAACTGAGTGTAAAATAGCCAACCCTGTAATAACATAGGCTACTGAATATATAGAATACATGAGCAAATCGAATGCATGAGGAAGCATCCAAATCTAGCATAAAGCAGGCTTACCCAAAATAGGCAAATCCCCCATAGGT
Organism: Pseudotsuga menziesii; assembly: GCA_001517045.1. Taxonomy (NCBI): domain Eukaryota; kingdom Viridiplantae; phylum Streptophyta; class Pinopsida; order Pinales; family Pinaceae; genus Pseudotsuga; species Pseudotsuga menziesii. The sequence continues at coordinate 595 of LPNX010316213.1, read as the reverse complement.
GTAAAAAGCTGATCCCAAATCTATCAAGGACCCCACGAATTAGCAAGGGCGCATGGGCAAGCTAAAGAGTGGTCAAATGGCAGCTCATACATGCAAAAGCATGGAGGAATGAGTGGAGGAGGAAGAGGCAACAAAGCTGATTCACCTCACCTAGTCTTGCTTTCCTATGTGCCTTAAAACACTGAAAAAGCAGGGAATAAAGCAGAAAAAGAAGATGGGTGCCTAGGAGGCCAGGAATAAAGTAGATTTGATTCCTAAAGCTCTCAAGGGCACTACATGAGTCAAATATGGCAAGTTTAACCTCTATGGATAGGCAATTAGCAACTTGCACATGGTGGGACTCATGGACTAGGCAAATAAGACAAAATAAATGAAATAATGTCTAAGTGGGTAAATACTATGGGTTGATTATTCTAACACCCCCCCTTAAGCCTGAATTTATGAGTAATAAATCAAAATATAGGGCCTAGCAACAAGGCTTAGTCACCCTTTACACACTACAATGTCCATATGAACCAAGGAAAGAGGCAAAACCAACTTGGGAAAATCCTCCCTTAAACATGGACTGAAAGAACTGTAAAACAAAATTGTAGAA